>JAQZBX010029985.1:0-27028 GCA_029593785.1 Cabassous unicinctus
GGAAATCAAAGAAGACTTAAAGGGAAGAATATTCCCTGTTCATTGATAAGAAGACTAAATATCATTAAGATGTCTGTCTTACCCATATTGACTTACATTTTAATGCAATCCCAATAAAAATTCTCACAGCATTTTTTTACTGAATGGTATCCATACTGTCTAATGTATCACCTCCTCTCTGGAGCTCTGCCTTACTATTTTATGATAATGCAATAAATGTTCATACTATATATATATATATAAACTATAATGGTGGGAATGTTCTTTTGGCAAATATGGTAGGGGATGGTTACTGTTGCATGGCATGAGGGGTGTGGGGATAGGTGGAATAAAGCACAACAGGGCATGCTTCTATGGATTATGAAAGTGTTTACCTTGTCATAGTGTGTTACCTTGGTGGGTGAAGGCCCAAACAATAAACAAGAAAATATTAAACTCCTATCCTGGGGAGTCCTAATCTATTCTCAACTAGAGGGGCAAGAATTCCTCAAGAACATAGGCAGTGTCTAATAAAATAAAACAGACAAATATGTCAAGTCCTCATTATTAATGCATGTAACTCTGAACCTTATTCAATAAAGTAGAAACTTAGTGATTATCATAGATTCTGAAGGGATGGGGTGGGAAGAATAAATGAAACATGGGGCATTTTTAGGGCATTGGAATTTTTCTGCATGATCTTGCAGTGACAGATGCAGACTGTTGTCCATTTGTGCAAAACACATTGCACATTTCATCAAAACCTAGAGAAGTGTACAGTGCAAAGTGTAAACCATAGTGTAGACCATTGACCATGGTTAGTATTAATGCTTCAACATTTGTTCATCAATTGTGGCAAAAGAAACATACTCTTGTGGATTGTTATTGCTGGTGGAGAATGTTAGAGGGGGAGGGATGGGGTGTATGGGAATCCCCTGTAATTTTTAGGTGACCTTCTGTAAACTAAAGCTTTTTTGAAAACAAGTGAAAAAATAAGAAGAAATTACAGAATATGCAGAAAAAAATGTCAGTTTACAAGAAAGATAACAGAAGAACATGCAGAAGAACATGCACTGTACATAAAAGATAACAGATCTTACAGTAAGGAAAGACAATGCAAAAATAAAAATTAGTTATTTTTAATTTTTTTAATTTTTTATTATATTTATGTATTTATTTTATGGCTTTCTTTTGGGGAGGTTTTGGATTGCAGAAGGTTTGTAACTGTGATAATTGTTCTGCTTGATTTTGCAATGATGGTTACAGGTCATTATACATTTTGTTAAAATGTATAGCATTTTGTTACCAAAATGTATAGCATTTGCATAAAATGTATAACAAATGTTATTGAGACCCACACAATACACAACAAAAATTAAATTTCCATCCTGGGGAGCCCTGCTACCTTCTGTAATACAGTGGCTATGATCTTTAGAGTTCATAGGCAGTGCCTTTTCAAAGATGAAAGACCAATACACTAGGCCCTTGATAATAATGCTTGTACTTATTCTTGTGAAATTGAAATGTAGCTTAATAATATATATTGCCTAAGAGTTACCTCCTGAAAGCCTCATTGTTGCTCAAATATGGGCTTTCTCTAATCCAAATTCATCATTTAAGCTCATTGCCATCTCCCCAGCCTGACACATGTCTTCCTAGAATGGGCCTCCCTGGTACCGAGGGATTATTACCAAGTGCCAACTAGTGATGCATTTGGAAAAAGCCCTTGACCAAAAAGGGGAATTATTAAATATGACAGACATTTTACGGCTAAAAGATTTCAAAGTGAGTGGGGTAGTCATTCCTGAGATTATGCTTATGCACATCTCAGGAGGATCTCACTAACTGCCACAGAAAACAATGCCTCAAGCAGGGTGTTCCTGAGAACTCTAAAGACATCTGGACACTAAAAACAGGGCACCAAACCCCAGGAAATCATCACCCTATTGGTGAGCCTTACCTTGTAATATATGTTAAACTGTTTCTCCTTGTAACAGAGTTAGACTTGTTTATAATTTCCTATACTTGGTTCTTCTGCCCCTTTTATTTAAATCTATAATTAGCGCTATATTCGTTAAATATATGTCCCAGATATTTAAATCTTCAGTCTGTTCTTATGCCGGTTGAGTTCTGAATCTTAGCAGAGTTGTAGCCAATACTTACTCTCCAGTTCATCAGAAACACCCAGGACATCTAACAAAAAGATGATTATGGAAAACACCCATCCCAGAAAACAGAGAGTATCTAAAACTGCAAGCAAGGCAGTTCCATCCATCTGCCTCATGGGATCTAAGCCCCTTTTCAAGTGCAAGCAGGGAGGGCATCACCATCCCAAAATCCTCAAGATTGAGGAATGAACAAATATAAATAAGGGAGGAATGCAACTATGGACTAAAGTAGTCTTATTATTATTCTAGTAATGGAAGAACATATAACATTGATATATAGATGTCATAGAGATTTTGAGGGAAGGGAAAAGGAAGAAAACATGTAACATGGGACATATTGGCGACATTGAGGAATTGTACTGCATGATAATCCAATGATGCATACAGGCTATTATCCATTTTTTCAAAATCTATAAAATTGCACAGTACAAAATGTAAACCATAATGTAAATTATAGACCATGTTTAGTAGCAATGCTTCAATATTTTTTCACCAAATGTAACCAATATACCATACTAATGAAAGTTGTTATTAATAGGGTAAATGTGAGCGGGAGAGATAGTGGGGTATATGGGAGCCCCCTATATTTTCAATGTAACTTTTCTGTATTCTAAAAGTTCCCTAAAAATAAAATTTTTTAAAAAAATTTAAAAAGTAAGCATTAATGGAAGTGAGGAACAAGAAAGGTGTGAGAACTAGAGACAAACAGTAGGAAAAAAACTGCATTATCAGGAGTGACTTTAAATATAGATGGACTAAGCTACCCAGTAATAAGGCAGAGATTGGCAGAATGTATAAAAAACATGACCTTAATATATGATTTATGTAAGAGACACACCTTAAATCTGCAAGTAGTTTGAGGTTGAACATTCAGAACAAATTACCATTCAAGTAGTAACCAAAGGAAAGCTGGGTTGGCTAAACTAATATCAGATAAAATAGTCTTTAAGTATAAAATAGTTAAGAGGAAAAATGTTAAATATACTGATGAAGGGGCAATTCAGCAGGATGATGTATGAATTATGAATATATACATAACAGTAGAACACCAGTACATATGAAGCAATACTGATAAGTTTGAGTGAGAAATTAACAGTTTCACATTAATAATAGGAGACTTTAATACACCATTCTCAATAATGAATAGAACAACTAGCCAAAGCATCAATAAGAAAGTACAGGTCTTGAAAGACATTCTAAAATTACTAGACCTAACAGACATATATAGAACACTTCATCCAACAAAAGCAGAATACACATTCTACTCAAAGCACATAGATCATTCTCCAGCATAGATGACATGTTGGGTCAAAAAACAAGTCTCAATAAACTCAAATATATTGTAATAACGCAATGTATATTCTCCAACAACAAAATAATGAAGCTAGAAGTCAATAACAGAGGGAAAAATGAAACTCACAACCTGTGAAAATTAAACAACATATTCTTAAACAACCAACGGATTAAAAAGGAAATCAGAAGCAATTTTGGAAATATCTTGAGGTGAATGAAAATGAAACTATAACATACCCAAACTTATGGGATGCAACAAAGGCAGTTCTGAGAGGGAAATTTACTCTAAATGCATACATTAAAAAAGAAGAAAGACTTCAAATCACAGACCTAACCTCAAAATTGGATGAACTAGAAGAACAAGAAGAAACTAAAACTTAAGGGAGGAGTAGGAAGGAAAGACATTAGAGTAAAGATAAATGAAATAGAAACAAATAAACAAACAAAAATAGAGAAAATCAACAGAACCGAAAGTTGGTTCTTTGAAAATATACATAAAATTGGCAACCATTTAGCTAGACTGAGAAAGAAAAAATGATAAAGAACACAAATAATATAAATCAAAAATGAAGAGTGACATTACAGTTTTGACATAAAAGAACTACAAGAGGATAATATGAAAAGTTGTAAAGCCAATAAATTAGATAACCTACATGAAATGGGGAAGGGGTCCTCAAAATTTAAAGCCATCCTGAAAAGGATGAATGAAATTGGAGGACTCACACTTCCCTATCTTAAAACTTATTAAAATGATACAGAAATAAAAACAGTATGGTGCTGGCACAAGAAAAGACATATAGACATAGAGACCAATGGAACTGAATTGAGAGTTCAGAAATCCACTTTCACATTTATGGAAAACTGATATTTGACAAGGGTGCAAAGATCACTCAACTGGAAAAGAGTAGTCTCTTCAACAATTATATATTGGCACACCATAGCAGAATTATTCATAATTGTCAAAAGATGGAAGCAACGCAAGTGTCCATCAACCAATGAATGGATAAATAAATAATGGTATATACATACAAAAATTAATATTTTTGATTTGTGAAAAGGTATGAAATATTTATAAAAGTGTGAACAAAAATGAATCTTGAAAACATCATGTTGAGTGAAATAATTCAGACACAAAAGGATAAATAAAGTATGATCTCATTGAGTTTAATGAATTAGAATAGGCAAACTCATTGAGTCAGCATGTGGAATATAGGTTATCAGAGACAGAGTGAGGATAACGAATGAGAAGTTCAAGCTAAAAACCTACAGGGTTCCTAATTGTAATGATGGAAATGTAATGGTGGTGGATGGTGGTGAAGGTAACAAAATATTGTGAGCTCAAATGAGAGCATTGAAATATATATATGTCAATATGATTAATGGGAAAAGTTGTATATATGGAAACAGTATAAAAATAAAAAAAAAATGTCTATGGAACTACACCACACAAACGGTGAATGTTAAATAAATCATGAACTTTATTTAATAGTACAATTGTAAAATGTGCCATCATCATCTGTAATGAAAGTTTCACAACATTGCAACTCTTTGGTGGTGGGTTAGTGTTTGGGAATCCTGTATTTGTTCTGTAAACACCCAAATTCTCCAGTTAAAAAAAAAATTAAAAACTATATGAATATTAAAAAGATGTAAAAATGTATTCCTTAAATTTAAGCACATGAATAAACCTGGACAAAGTAGTACTATTAGAAAGAGTAGACCTCTGTGTTCAGAGATATGAAAGACAATGCAAAATACCAATAGAGGCAAATTTTCAGAATACCATAAAATTCCTAAAAAAGAGCTTCAAAACACCTACAAAAATTAGATAATTAAAAGGAGGAATAGAATTTTTAATAAATGACATTTGAATAATTGTCAGGGATGAAGTTTCAATTTTGTTGAAATTAGGGCAAATAAGTTATATTTCCTTTCTCTTTCTGACTGATCATCTGCCTTCTTTTTTTTTTTTTTACTTTTAATAGGTGTTACATTGGAATCCCAACAAAGGTTCAGCAAAATATTAGCGAAAAAAGTTTTGTGAAATATTATTTATTCAAATATTGCTTATATTATTTGAAAGTACACTGAATCTTAAGCGTATAAAAATTTATATCAATGGCTAGAAAAAAACTCATTCATAGTTATTTTGAAATCAAGAAGATCCTATTGAGATGGCATCTACACAGAATATCTTACACCCCAAGGTCCCCTATTTTGAAACAAATTGATGTTAGTTTTTTAATCTCCACATAAGCTTTTATAAGTATCACTGAATATTTGATGAATTTAAGAATTGTATGTTCAAAACTTTAATATATAAAATATTATTTCGTAATACCTTGAACAATGCAAACAAATTCACTCTGAAAATTCTGCTGTATAAACAATATTGTTTCTAAATCTACATGATAATTGATTTCATTATCATTAAAAATGTAAGATTTATGATGATTCATTTTACCTGGTTGTGCATAGAATTAGGTTTTGGGACATTAATATAATGATAAAAACTGTACTCATATCAGCACAGATTTTTACATTTTTCTAACATATTTCTTTTAATATAATAATTGCCAATAAACTAAAATAATAAAACAAACTTCACAAGTCTTGTTCTGACTAATTGCATTACATGTCCTTTATCAATGAATTAGTTGACACTACCAAACCTGACTGGAGAAACACCACCAAATTTTTTGTCATGCCTCAAAAAGTACCGTTCATTAGCTGGTGCACACGCCTAGAAAAAAGTTAATTATGCTGCACAAGTCAAAGCAAAATAAGTGAAATTATGAGTTTTACAAAAGCATATTGTGAAAGAAGTCAAGGTATATTACAAATATTTAATAATAATCTCATAAAATTACTGAAAATTGACCATAATAAAATTATATTAACACATAAGTAAATATATAAATAAGCTTTACATGCACAAAATAAAATACTTGGAGACAAATACATCTAAATAATAACAACATTTATGAACAAATTTCATTTTTTTCTTTTTCTTTTGTATAATAATATTTGTATAATAAACAATGTTTAATCCTATAATAGTGTCATTGGGAAAAATGGGGTATTCCATCCTTGGTGGTAAATAATCTGGCCTTTCAGTGACAGAGTAATTAAGCATTTCTCTAGAAATACCTCCTCTTTCACCCAGACATAAATTGAGCATCACAAGGTAATAGCAAAGATGTTGCTCAGCATTGTGTGGCTTCTAAGAGGAAGGAAACTCTCTGTTACTAACCTGGCATGGATGCATTAGCCCTTGAATCTTTATCCGTTGACTCATGCCAAGCAATCTTCTCAGGAAATTGGTCCCAGAGATGACCAAATGTTGCATTACCAGCAAATATCTATATAAGAGATGCCTTGGATTTATCAAGATGAAAGGCAAGAGATTCTCTGCTCTGCTTATGTTCACAGTAGCTCCCAGGTACACTTGTGAGACAAAATTTCCAGGTGAACTTTCTATTTGAACAGGTCATGAACAAAATTTTTAAGTTATTTATTGTACCTCAAATTTAAAAAAATAAAAAAGTTCATGTAGAAAAAAATAAATCTGGGTTATCTGATAATAATTAAATATATTGCAGAAATTTCTGGCCCCTTATATGATTTACAAATTTTATTTGTGAGAAAAACCTGAGATTGACAACTGTCTAGATAGATAATGTTGGAAGAAGTTTTTGACATACTTTGACTCATGGTAAGTATTAATCTCAAGTTAGAGCTTTTTAGTTTACCTCAAAAAATGGGAATATTATTATGATAGTATGCATACACATATACATATCATGTAGTTCTTAACTAAGTAATGCCAATATTTATAGAAATGGAAATATAGAACTGATGGAATCAGAGAAATTAAGCAATGAACATATGTAAAAAATACAATTTTTGGAGGAATTTTGATTATATAACCTGTTAAAAAACCTATCTTCTGAAAATTAAAAGTACTGTGTGCTCTATAATATTACCAAACCTAAAGTTTTAACTTATGGTCTATTTTTAGTATATAATATTGGATACAAAATAACAGTAAACGATGAATTAAAATGTTCTATTTTTTTGTGAAAATTAATAAAATCAGGAATATAATGTTATGAGCATGATCTCTGGACTCAAACAATTTTACTAGAATCACAGAAGCAATAATATTTAATGGTTGTGACTCTGGATACATTACTGTAATTTGCATGCCTTATTTCTCATCTAAAAAATGTGTACAATAGTAACATTTAAAATACAATATTTTAATCTGAATAAATGTGCTAATGAGAAGAAGTATTTATAACAGTGTCATAGTCATTCTAATTAGACAATATATATGTATCCCCATTATACAATATCCAAAAGTTGATTTATACAGAATTTATATTTGGCACTCAAACTAAGATTTTTTTCAGCCATATTTTGGGAACTATTTTTTATTATTAATTTCTAAATTCACTAAACTAATTTAAGAAAAATTGCAGATTATTCCTATTTTTTTAAAAAATTTTGAGGTCATTCATGCTAAGTATAACATTTAATTTCTCATTCGTTTACAACAGTAAAACATATTATGGGAACTAGGAATAACACAAATATGCCTGACTTCATCCTTCTGGTATTGGCAGAATCTGAAGAGATCCAGCAGGTCTTATTTATACTATTTCTCCTGATATAATTGAATACCGTGCTGGGAATGCAGGGATGATACTGATAATCCCCCTGGATCTCAAAAGCTCACACCATCATGTACTTTTCCTCAGTCACCTGTCATTTCTTGACCTCAGTTATTCAATGGTCATCACACCTAAAATCTTAGAGAAGTTACTGAATTCCGACAAATATTTTTCATTCACGGGTTGCTTCACCCAAATATATTTTTTTGTCTTCTTGGTTGTCACTGAATTTTACTTTCTTACTTCAGTGGCCTATGACCGCTGTGTAGCTGTCTGCCAGCCTCTTCACTACCAGATTGTAATGTCCATTGTCTGCGCCCTCATCACTGGGTCCTATATAATTGGTTTTACAGAATCATTAGTCATTGTTCTTCACATACACAGCTTGCATTTCTGCAAATCCAATGTAATCTATCACTTTTTCTGTGACACAACCCCAATTTTAGCCCGGTCCTGCACTGACACTCGTGACACTGAAATCTTGATATTCATTCTCGCTACTTTAAATGCAATGGTATCTCTTAGCATAATCCCTGTGTCTTACGGGTCCATTCCGTCTACTATTCTGAAAATTAACTCCACTTCAGCAAAGCACAAAGCTTTTTCTACTTGTGCCTCCCACCTCCTAGGAGTCACAATATTTTATGGCACCATTATTTTTTACATATTTAAAACCAAAGAAGTCCTACTCCTTGGGAAAGGATCAAGTGGCCTCTGTTTTATGTTATGGTGACCCCCATGCTGAATCCAGGCATTTATAATCTTAGGAACAAAAAAGTGAAAAATTCTTTCATTAGAGTCATGCAGAAAAGAGAGGGCTCCAGACAGTTGAAATGTCAGTGATGCTGAATATTTTAGTGTACTTTTTCTTTCTTTCCTATTTCAGGATTCATCCTCTAAATACAGTAGCATCATTTAATTAGCTTGACTTTCTGTTGAGACATCCTCTATTTGACCACACATGATGGAACATTTCAAGAATGTTTTTAGAATTCCATGTAGTAATAAGAAGCCGTGAAATACGTGTTAATCCTATTTTTTAAATGTATGTGTTTCGAAGGTCAACTAATGTTCAAAAATAACAACTAAAATGTAATGCTATCCTTAAAATTCTGTAATAGAAATCCCTGTGCATATTTCAATTCAGAGAATTTTATTATGAAAAGCACTTTCAGAAATAATTTATTCTCTAGAGAAATATATAGGTCAATCTTATAGAGTGCTGCTTTTGACTGAAAAATCTAGTGTTGAGAGTCTCACTCTGTCAACTTATTAGCTATATGTCCCCTACTGAAAGGATAAATCAAGCATTCTCAGCTGTACAAGAAAAATAATTTTAAATTCATAGTTACCTTAAAGATCAAATCAGATGATAAATAGAAATAATTTAATGCATTAATAATAAATTTGACAAGGATAATCAGAATGCTTATATTCTTGCACAATTTTTAAAATGTAATATATATTGTTATGAAAATGCTCACTGATGTTATGTAAATATTTTGACTAATCTTATTCATAACCAAATAGTTATAAAGGAAAAAGAGAACTTCAATGTTTGCTCTTGGAATAAATTACAATATTATGATAGAATCAATCTATAGAAAAATATGTTAGCATTGAATAAAATTTGGTAACATGTTGAATTATTACAGAAAATAGCTATATCCTTATCATTTTTGAGAGTTTTATTCATGACCTTCTATACAATTCTTATGTATGTGTGTATATTGCACATATATATAAATTTTTGTCATTTTTTGTTTTTCTTTGCAGCTTTTATTTTTCATTAATGTTTATAACTTTTGGTAATTCTTTTGTCATTTGATTTGGGAGATGAATGTTTTCTTGGTATAATAGTGAAATCAAGAATCTCATTTTGCATTGCTTTAAGCCTTGAATTTTTGTAAATTCATGAGGTAAAATAACTGTATGTAGGTATACACCTTTGCATCTACCTGCTAATCATTTGAAAACCTTCTCATTCTGAGAGTCATCAACTAACTTCAGTATTTACTCTGTCTTTGTTTAATTTTGGCATGATTAATAAATCATGACATTTTTCATAGTTTTAATAAGTTTACGTTCTTTAAAAAGATATACATTTTTTAGTTAAATTATTGGTTCGTTTGTTTTAAGAATGTTAATAGAGAAAAGTTACAAAGCTAAGAATTGATCATTAGTCCAAATTTTGTGAAATCCCATGAATTTTTTCGGGCAGCTTGTTAATAATTTTCCTTCAAAAATTCCTCTACACAATCTGGAATAGCAATTTTATTTTCTCTACTCTTCAAAGTATATTTAAGAAAGTAGGTTTTCTTTATATTCCTATATTTGATTAACTTTATTTAAACTTAAGAAATATTTATTAGTTATATTTTTTCCTTTAGGGATCTTTAGTCTTTTAATGTATATTAAGGTTTTCTTTGTAATATTATAATTGTTCATTTTCTTAAAATATTTTTGAAATATTAAAATAATTTTCAAGTTGTTTTGGAATTAAACTTTTAATGAATTTTCAATAGTTCATCACTCTTTACTAATATAATAAAATTATTAAAATGTGCGATATTTTTCTTTACATTTTGAATTTGCATAAAAGTTTAACTTATCATATATAGTATTCACTTAAACTTCTGTAACTATTTAATTTTGCTCTGATCTCTAAGTTCTGTAGAATTTGCATTTATTGCAATTCCTCTTTGTTTTGTTTGCAATTATCTTTTTCTCTGTTAATGATTTCTTTTTTAATAATATATATTTTATTTTCTTAGTCATTGCCAGGGATTCAAACCTGAACCTTATACATGGGAAACAGGTGGCCAAACCACAGAGCTACACCCATTTCCCAATAATATACTTTCAAACTAATTTCTCATCTCATATATGCATTGCTTCCTTTCTTTTATTTATAGGCCCTTTATATTTTCTGGTCTTTCTTATGAACTGTTCTGGCCTTATTTTTGATTATGTACATTTCTATAATTTAGAAAATGAATCATGTTGGTTTGCATTGGCAACGATTGCCAACAGATTTCTAATTTTCCAGAGATTAGTAAGTTCAGAATTTGCTTATGTTTTAATTAAATTCAAACTACCATGTCCTCTTATAATGTATCCTAGAAGTATTTATGATGTTATCAACTAAATGTAACTTAACCACTGGGCAAAGTGAACACACTAGACTATTTACATTTCCCTCTGTTTTTTCTTTTTATGTCATGTTTTATGTAAGATGTGGTCTGATATATTTTAAGACAAAATACTTTCGTAAATGATGTTATGTCAAAATTCTATGTATCATAAAGTTTGAACTGCTTAAAATGATTTTAAAAAACTGAAATGAAGCATAAGAAATATGTACAATATTTTTGTTTGCAAATGATTGATGATATATAATTATGATAAAAATAGATCATATTATCTGAGTACCTACTGTGAGCCAGACAATATTCAAGGTGTGATAAATATACATTTAACATAGTTTCTCTTCACAAGATAACTCTCAGGTAGCTACTTGCAATATCTAGGATTTAATTTTAAGTAATGTAAAGCCACGTTCCTCCTTGTTCAGACAAATACTTAAGGGTCATTGTGGCATTTCCTCTCTGTTACATATCTCCTGTAGAGTCCATCAGAATATCATATTGATGCCCTGTGCAGAATATATTTTGAATGTGACTATTTCTCAATATCTCCTCTCCTACCTCCTTTGTCCATAGAACCATTCTCTTAATCTTTAAATTATTGCAACAGCCTTCTAGATTGACTTTGTTTTCTGCTTTATACCCTTGTGACAGTTTAAAATTCTTTTACAAATCTCAAAAAGATTATGTTCTTAAATTTATTTATTCCCATGGTTGTGAGACCCTTTTTGATTGGACTATGTCATTGAGGCTTGACTCAGGTTGAGTTTCTATCTTCTTTCTGAGTCTGGTAAATAGAGACACTCAGTAAAAGAAACATACCATATATGATCCTTCAGTGTTAGAAGAAGGATTCCAGTTTTGCCCACAAATGTGCTGCAAGGAAGGAAGACCCTGAGAGGCTCAAAGAGCTGAGGCCCAAGATCAGGAAGATATGAGCCATATGCCTATTAGCTCACAGTTGAACTCAGGAAGAAAGTGGAATAGTTTAGACTGATAGAGAAGTTCCTAAAAGAGATAAGCCTTATGCCTGGTTGCAAACAGCTGAGCTGTGGGAGATGGTGGATTCTGGAGGAGAAGGCAAAGACCTTGGCAAAGATTGGTGGCCATCTTGCCTCACCATGTGGCCACATGACAGGATCAATAATAGCTTACTTTTGTGAGAAAGTACCTCTGATTGTGCCCTGATTTGGACTTTTCATAGCCTTGGAACTGTAAGCTTTACCCCAAATAAATCTCCTTTACAAAAGCCAACCCATTTCTGGTACTTTGCATCAGCAGCCCTGTGGCAATCTGAAACACCTCTTGAGTCTAATCTCAATGTAGAAACCAAGTGATAGTGCTAAAACATAAGTTGGATATGTCACTTTTCTTCACAAAACATACAAGACTACTTATTACATTAAGAATAAAAAATCAAAATTTTTACAAGAGCCTTCAGATCCAAAATGATCTTACCCCTACTTCTTATTTCTATGAACACATGCTTTATCATTGTGTCTATCATGCTCACTTTGTAGCAGACTCACTGACCTACTCATACTTCCTTATTCACATTAGTCCTGATGCTGCCTGGAATGTTTCCATTTTTTTTTTCTTCCTGAAATTCCCTTTCCTGGATAATTGCATGGGCCTTTTCTCATTTACTTCCTCTTAAGTTCATACCTTTCCACCTTATTTAAAGTCACACCTGTCCAATCATTCATCAATGCAGCCTTTGTTTTCCGTAGTAGTTATCCCCATCTGACATTCTATATATTTTGCTAATGCCTTTGGTTTCTTCTGTTTACCTCCACATGGAAAGCTCTATGAGCACACGGCTTTTGCCAATTATTTTTAATGCTTTATCCCCAACACATAGACAAGTGCCTCAATAAATGTATTTGAATGGCCAAATTCTACAGATGATGAAACTGGGATACAAAATTTCATAGATTGTTTGTAGTCAGGCAACAGTTTTAAGGTCAAGCTCATATTTGAATACATACATTCTGACATGAGAGCTCACATTCTTAATTACCACATTATCATATGATATATTTGTCTACAAATTAAACTATACAGAGTTGAAAACTTATAACACATTATATTAAAATATGTTAACAAATACACTGATGAGAGGCATATGTTGCCGGTAGACTTACAGAAGACTCAAGCAGATGTAGAAGACAGTATAGTTTTGGTGATACCTTTAAATATACTCAAAAATACAATTATAGTCCTATTTACAGGAAGAAAGAACTCAATATAGGAATGATTTATCAGAGGATTTGATTGGGCTGGGGAAAGAACCTGTATTAGTCATGTATAAGCTGTTTGGTATCAGAAAGGGCTTCAGAAACAGAGTGGCTCAACAATGGGGAAGGTATTTTCCTTGGATGTAATAGCACAGACTTTAACCGACTAGGCTTTGTGGGTGACTCTTTTCCTTGAGGTAATTCTAGAAACCAGGCTTCCTCTATGCTCTTGCTGTAATATCACCCAAGGTGTGTTCTTCTGCTGGGTAGAAGTTGTTTCCCATAGTACACTGTACACATTCTATTCCGAGGGAAATGTGAGATTTTTTTATTTGGAGAACAATTTCAGATTTTTTTTGTTAATTGGATGGTTTTTAAGAAAAAGATCGATCTCTTTAAGTGACATAGAAGTAAATATGCTACATATTTCTTCTGATTTTGGATAAAATGTACATTTCATCTATCTTATCAAATTTACTATTTAAAAGGCTTTTATAACGTTTTCTTATTATCCTTTTTATATTTGTTTGTAAGTATCATGGTATCCTTTCTTTAATCCCTTATGTTGGTAGTTTATATTTTCTCTCTAAGAGGTTGCCCTTGTTATTATTATATGCATATTTAATTTATCATAGCCTACCTAAAATAATATACCACATAACTTTAAAAATTAGACAATAAATAGTATTCAGTTCTTTACCATTTTGTTATTTTTGTCATAAATTTTATTTTTATACATGGTTTAAACCCAACAATTCATCATCTAATCTAACTTTAGACAATTATTTTTAAAGAATTAAAATTTTCCAAATTAAATATTAGATATATATTTTTTAACATTATTTATGTCTATATTTAGACCCAACAGTCCTTCAATTTTTCAGGAGGCTTAGGAAAATCTATGATTTTTTTAGATTGTTTGGCTTTGTTTTTCCAAATGTTCTCCCTCTTCTCCCTCTACCTCCTTTTCCTTCTCATTTTCCCTTTCTCCTTCTTCTTCTCCTCATTATTCTTCTTCTACATCTACAACTACTTCTACTTCTAATTTTCTTCTACCTTTTCTTTCCACTCTTCCTCTTCCTTTTCTTTTTTCTACTTCTACTTCTATTTTTATCACTTCAACTTATTGATCACACAGAATAAAAACATGTAAATTCTACATGTACCAAGCATCTGAATGATTTGTCAAAGCTAGTGAAACCACTTTCCCCTCCTTCTTAAAAACATACATTTCTGTTTTATTTTACCATTGATTTAATGAAGAAATCATTATTTCATAAGGTATTGTCAGGAGGCCTGATAATCAGTAGACAAACTGAAAAGATCAGTTTTTTCTTTATTCTGTATATTAGAGGAGAATGTTGGGAAAAACAAAGTAGATGAGACCACTTATACCTATAATGATTTTTGGGTTCCTTTACATTTTTAAGGTAGAGCACTAGAACCCCAGAAAGATATACTGGCATGTGTGAAGTTATACAGGAAGGAATTATGTGAAGCAACCAGACTGTATAAAATTGAAAAGGGAATATAGAACTTCCACTTCTGCTTAGGATACAGAAATTTACTCCAACTCGTAAACTTTTTAGAAAACCATACAATCTAAAAAAAATCATAGCTTTTCCTGAGCCCGCCAAAAAATTGAGGTTGGGGGAAAAAAATCCAAGTAATTTGAATTCCAAAGTGGGATCAGACTCTCAAAGAGATGTGAGAAAGGAACCATTAAAACTTTATCAGAAGGTAGAAGAATGAGATGGCCGTAGTACAAGCAAATAATAATATATCAGATCAATTATAAAGAATTGTTAAAGCCAAGTTTGAGCTAAGGTGTCAGGTGGAAAGAGAAGAGAAACATAGAATCAAGGGATTTGCATTCACTCTCAAAGTCTGCTATGTAGGTCTCTACCAAATGATGATGACAAAGATTGGGGGCTGGCTGGGACATGTTCTAATAAGGTCACTGTACAAGCCACAAAATACCAAACATCCCCATATCTAACCAAATGATGGACTGCTGTTGCTTTGCCAACTATAGCAATTCAGTCCAACTATTAGACAAAATTATACCAAGTTAATCTGCATTAAAATTGCTCTATCCTCTTTTTTTTTAAAGATTTATTTATTTACTTTTTTCCATCCCTCCCCCCTTTTTTGCTGTTTTTGTGTCCATACACTGGGCAACTCTCTGTGTCCATTTCCAGCCATCTCTTCTAATCCTTCTCCTCCGTCTTCACGGGGATTCGTTCCTCAGGACCTCTGATGTGGGAGACAGGTGTCCTACTACCTGTGCCACCTTAGTTCCTGGTTTTTTGGCACATTTGTTCTTGGCTATCCCTTGTGTCACTCTCCTGTTATGTCATCATCTTGCTGCATGGCTCAGTGGGGCCTGGTGGCTCACCTGCACAGAGGGCCTGGGGGTCTCAGCCGTTTGTGGGGCCTGATGGTGCACCCGTACACAGGGCCTGGTGGCCCATGTGACTTCTAGATTTTTTTATTTATTTTTTTTACTGGGAGGCCCCGGGATCAAAGTCCCTTCCTATGGGAGACAGATGTCCAATCATTTGAGCCACCTCTGTCCCCCTGTTATATCTCTTTAGGCTGACCAAATATATCTAGAGTTACAGTCATTTCCCTTACCGGATGGTCATACAATAATTCAGGCTTGGTTTATCACCAGCAAAAACTAGGTCTGGAGACACATGCATGGTTTCTAATATAGTGAATGTTTAGCCTACCCTGATTATCACAAAATCAGGACAGTGAGAATATTCGCATACTATCCTCTTTTTCTACTAGACATTTTTATTTTCATCGCTTGGTATTTACTTTATTAGTATAAAATAGATAAGAGCTGGACTGAATTATTGGTCAGACATTGATAGGTATAAATGAAAGTATCCTTGGTCCTAGTGATAACCACTTTTTTTTCCCCAGACAAAAAGGACTTTTTTTAATTTGAAGGAGCAACTAAACTGATGAACTAGGTGCACCCGTACACAGGGCCTGGTAAAAACCATGGCTAAAACTTTGCTTTGATAATTTGAAAACCTGATTTGAATGAAAAGAGCCTTAAAAAGAACCTTGAATGGTGCAAACATTTTAATTTCTGTAAAAGGTGCATATTTAGAAGCACCTCTGAAATAGTGTATTATTTATAACAGAAAAAAAAATTTAATAAAAAGGGAGAATAAATTTTGAGATGTTGTGATTTCAAGTAGCTGGATTTCTTTATAAGACTACCTAATATCGATGTTAAATTCAATGTTTCATCTCTGAAAATAACTTTTTTTTAAGAGGATGTTTGAGAATAGATTTAAATGTTACTCTGCCATCCAACATGTATTTGATCCAACAGTGATATGAATTCTCTTTGTATAACTGATTAAAAATTGATGTACTGAAAATTATTTGATTAAATCTCAAATACAGTCTTAACAATGAATCCCTTTAGTATCTCATTTTCATGGGATTTTTATGGTGGACTCACAAACAGTCACCCCTGCTGGGAATTAAAGGAATTTTATGGAAATAAAAGTAAATTTTCACACCTAATATCTGTCCAAATAAATAAATCTGAGAACAAAAATAAATAAAGCAGAAAAATAAGTCAGAAGCAGGTCTGTTTTGAAGAAAGAAGGGTCATTTCTCAGGGACTTACTCATTTGGTATAAACTTTGATGAATAATGACACACGAAGGTTCATTTCTCAAAGATCCAGGGGAAAGGCAGAGCTAGGAAATAAGCAAGAATCTGCACCAAAGGAACTCCCACAGGTAGGCTAGCCAGCTTTTCAGATCTGTAAATAGCATCCAGTTGAAAGCTATTCTTTAAACTATTGTTTTTTCTAACATTAATTATGCTCCCAATAAATATTACCATATCATTTCATTATAATTTCAGAAAATTCCTAATTGATCTAATAAATTTCTGTGATTGGACAGTGAGAAGGAAAAAAATGGGGTAAATACATATTATGTTGGGCCACAGAGTGCAAAAGTCATGTCCAGAGGGCTGGATGGATCTGAGAGTATAAGAGCACATGGAGCAAGTGAGCAAGCATTAGGGAGTCTTTCACAGGGATTCCAGAAAGGGGAATTAGATTCATGATGAGGGTTGAGGATTTAATAAACAATGTGAGGTTGCATCGAGCTTCCATCTACTGAGGACATCTTCTGTAATTATAGTGAGTCAAAAATAAAATAAAAAAACTACTACTAATATCAACAGAAGTTAATCAATGAAGTTTTAATATGGATCAGTTTGAACATAATCATAAGTATATAGATAACTCAATTTATCTATAAATATAATACGTTGCGTTGGAAGACAGATGAATGCTTTCCTTGGAAATATTCTAAAATATGCAGACACTACTAATTAAAATTACACACTTTATTCCCTAGTTTCTGACCACAGAGATATTGATTGATATATAACCTTCTTTTAAGTTTTGCTCAATGCTTAAATTGTACTTTATTTACTAACCAATTTCTCTTAAACATTATTTTTCATTGCCTTTTTTTAAAAGAAAAAAATGTAATTTACTTATTTATTTATTTTACATCATTCTTCAGTACAATTGTCCTCAAGAATTGATTTTTTAATATTTTAAAAGATGCTTAGATTACATAAATGTTACACAAAAATTATAGGGATTCCCATGTTCCCCACCTCCCACACCTCCCACAACCTCCCAAATAAACATCTTTCATTAGTGTGGCACATCACCTGCAATGGATATACACATCCTGGGGCTTTGCCACTAAGCATGGACCATAGTTCACATTGTAGACTTCACACTCTCCCACTCAGTTCTGCATGTTATATGCTGATGTAAAATGGCCTATATCTGTCGTTTCAATGTCACTCAGGATAATTCTCAAGTCCTTTAAAGCCCCTGTATTACAACTGCTTTTCTCTCTCCCTGCCCCCAAAGTGTCCAGTGACCACTGGCTCCACATCAATGTTGTAATTTCTTCCATTGCTTGAATCACAATATGTCTAAAACAGAATACCAGTAAGTCTACTCTAGCCCATAGCCCTTCTCCCAATCCTGAGGAGTCTGGGATCGTGATGTCCAATCCATCTCCAAGTGAGACGGGGCTTATATCTCATGGATAAAATGGATGGGATTATCCTGCCTGTGGCTGCAGATGCTCCCCTTTCCCTGGGATGGCCGTTGTCCATCATCATCTCCTCGCCAGGTGACTTGGGTGAATCCATTGAGCTGTAGAGTAGGAGTTTCATCTCCACCGAGATTCCAGGCCCAGCTGGCACATGGGCAGGCCAAAGGCTCCAGTCTCTGGAAGTACACCTACTAGCTCCAGCGCTACATATAGGTTTAAATAGAAGGGACTGATGGGCCATGTGCAGGGAGGACTTATTTGAGCCCAACTCTGTCACTCATAGGAGCACAGATTCCAAAGTAGAGCCCACTGATAAGGCATCAATCTCTGGAGCTATCCCCCCTTACATAGGACCTGGGTACTTTTTTAACATCTTTGTTCCTCATACTATAGATGATAAGATTCAGCTTCGGAATCACAATAGAGTAAAATATAGACACTATCATATCACGGCCCAAAGAATAGCTGGAACTTAGCATCACAGACATGAGGAGAATTGTCCCATGGTAAATTGTCAAACCAGTAAGATGAAAGCCACATGTAGAAATGCCTTTCTGCCTACCTTTAACAGAACGCATCTTGGAATAGCCAAAATAATGAAACCACAGGAGATCAAGACAATTAGTATATTGTTTAGCCCAATTAAGCCTGCAAAGTAGAAGATTAGAAGGTGGTTGATGCGAGTGTCAGAACAAGAAATAAAGAGGAGTGGAGAAATATCACAAAGCATATTTCTAATTTCATTGAATGCACAGAAGGGGCCACAGTGTGTAAAATACCAACAAAGGAAACAATGGTTAGTGGCACATAGACTCAGGTTAACATGTTATCTGCATATAGCAGTGGGTTGCAGGTAGCTACATAGTGATCAAAAGAATTTGCAGCCAAGAGAAAACTCTCTGTAGTCGCAAAGGTAACAAAAAAAACATCTGTGTTGCACAGCTTAGAAATGAAATGGCCTTAGTTTCTGCCAGGAAATTGATTAACAATTGGAGATAACAACTGAAGAATAGCAGGCATCCAAAAATGACAACACACTAAGAAAATAACACATGGGGATGTGGAGCCAGGAATCCTCAATGACCAACACAACCAGTCCCAAATTTCCTACCAGGGTAAAGAGATAAATTGCTAGAAATGATAAAAACAGGAAGATTTGTAGCTCAAAATCATCCATTAAGCCCATCAATATAAATATATTGACTTTAGTCACATTCTTCATCTGAATCCTGTATGTATCTAAATTGGATGACAACCCTGATATTTCAGTTTATATTTATAGGTACTCAAGGTAATACCCTGTGAAATAGAGACACTCAATTATTTCCTCATCTTTGCTTCTTGGAAGAGCAAAAGGAAATCCAAGGCATTGATGCAATTGGTAATGACAAAGAAGTTGAGCCAAGGGGATGAATTTCCCTGTGTAAATCAAGGAATAAATTGCACCAAATATGCCAATTTAAATATTTATTTTCAAGTTCATTTCTGATCAGTTTTCTACATCCTGTTCTCATGTACCTTATCTTAAATTTTACAAACAAAAATGAATTTTGGCATTTTTAATTACAAATATGTTATACTGGAAAGGATAAATCTGGGTTCTAGTCTTATATTTGCTACAATATGCATAAAATCCTTTTACTTAATTGTTGTTATTATGAATCTGAACAAATACATTCACATCACAAAATTGTATTAAGTTCAAGAAATAAGCAAGTATGATAATTATGTAATTTAAAAATGTTTCCAGATGACTACAAACTCTGTTAAGTTACATTCACGTTTCAACTTGAGTTACAGAAAAGTCTTTAAAACAAACAATTTTTCACTCTTTCCTTGCAATATTTTTGTATTACTCCTTCAGGAACAGTGGTGAACAGTAGAAAGTATTCTTGAGGTTGATACAACTCTGTTTGCAAACAAAAGTAAGGTGAAATCTTTTTATTTTCAGGTTTCTTTCTTATTGTTTTTTAATATATTTTTTATTTTTGGACATAATGATATATGAGTATGTTTTACTTAAATTTTCCTGATACACTTGACAGTATAATTTCAGGCTATTCTTGGTCACTGATCTTCTCTGTAGAGGAATAAGTTGGTTTACAAATGAATTTTGTTTTTAGGAAATCATGTCCCACTATAGAAATTCTCTTCTTCATTATAAGGAAATGGAAACATTGTGTAGAATGTATGGCCTTTAACCATTTCATTCAGAATTATCTGCAAATAGATGCTTTTGCTAACTTATATTTTAGGACTATTAAACTGGTTATGCATATGTGTAGCTGATTTCACTTTAAAAGACAACAGCAGTTAGAAAAATAGACATCAGCCTTAAAAAAAAAAATCAATCTGAAATACACAAAACCACTTTCTCAACTCTTACATAGATGAAAATAAGAAAATAACAGAGGTCCATGAGAATAGTTTTACAAAAATTAAATGAGAAGACATCCTATGATTGCAGTTACCGCAGATTATTAAGTGGTTACTAGTGCTAGGAATTTTGTGGACATAATTTTTTATAATCTACATTGCAATCTGCAAACTAAATAATTTAGTGTCCTTTTACACATGAAACAACTCATGCCAAATTAGATATATAATTTGACCAAAGTCACACAGTTAGTTAGCAGAACCAGGATTAAAATTCAGATTTCTCTGACTCCACATTGACAAGCCACTAAACCATATATACAATACCATTGTTAAATGCAAAATTCTGGAATCATTATCATCTAGAAGCAATACAAATTATATCTTCAGCTATTTGAATTATTTCTATAAAATGAACAAGCTTAAAAGAAAATGAAATTTAAAAAAAATAAGAAAATGACTTCTCGATCATTTATCTAAATAGTATATTAACCTAAAATTCATTTAAAATCCTCCAGCAGAAAATAAAATTATGATACTTAAGTGACATACTCCAAATAGATGGCTGAACGTTAATTTTCTGTCCTTTAAATATGTTCTTCTAATTTAAATACAGTCCCTTATTTCTGTTGCCCCATTCTATTCTCTTACATCAAGAAAATTAAGCATATATCTGCCTTGCAGCTCAATTGACATATTTATTTAGAGAGACCTTCTTATTTTCCAAGGAAGGCATGTATTTCCATGTAAATATAACTCTGAGTAAACTAGAATACTTATCTCACAATTTAAATTTTAAAACCCATATTGTAGTTTGAGATTCAAGGTTATAGTTTCTAAAATATTGTATAAGTGATGAAAAACTTTTCTTCTTACCTCTGGAACTGAACTGGTAACAATTAGACTATGCTGTGACTATTATGAGTTAGGATACTTGTGTCATCTTATTAATCTCTTTTTAGTCCAAGGGGATGCCCAAAGAGAAAACACAATAGCTCTTTTTTGCAAAAGAAATGCAACAAGATCAGATTTTATTCCCTATAACAAACAAATGAAAATTTCTGTAACAATATGCTACATGCTGAAAATGACTACATTAAGGCAATTTGGCTTTAACTCAAAAATGATCCTTCAGTTGAAGAACCATAAGGCATAGGCTAGGAAAATTAATCTAATGATTATTTTCTAGGACATAGTCATAGTTCTGATGTGTTTTTAATATGTGTCATTAGATTAATAAATTTAATTCCCTGAAATCCATTTTATTCTTTTTGGTACTGTAACCTATTTTTATCCTCAAACATTTGGTAAATATGTATATAAAAATCATCTGAAAACACAACTTGAGACATAATTTACAATTGTTTAATAAAGTTTACTATGCTTCTTATTTAAATTTTAAAGTGCTATACTTCTGAATGACAGGAGAGATGGTTTAAGCTCATTGAGATTCTCACAGAGAGGAGAAACGTGAATACGAAGCATTAACAAGAAAGTTGGGCAGTAGACAGATAACTGTAATAGTCTATGTGGTAGAACATTAGAATATCAGAGGTTTGGTAGAGTTAAAAGTCACGTCTTGAGTTATATGGTGGTTCTTTGTCTTGGCCATCTCATATACTAATCTATAGACTAGTACTAGGCTATATACCATAGACTCTCAGAATAATTTTAAAAAGTACATGGATACCTTGGTCCAACACCAAGAAATTCTAACTTAGTGGATGGGCAATGACAATATATGCCCTTACAAGTGAAGGCTAATCTTTTGCACCTGCCCAGTCCTACAACTATAGAAGATGTAGAGTGAGTTGGCCACTAAGTATTTTGAAGCCAACATATTTCTCATTTGGGTGGGCTACTCCAACCATTTTCTAAGTAACCCCAAAAGCTGCTAGTTTTGAAAAGAGGCCAGAAGAAGAAGAGACTCTGTCCGGACTCCATGCAAAGTCCTTTGCCACTTGGGCCATACTGATTCATCTTATCCAATGATGCTAGAAGTATTAGTGCCAAACAGAGATGCTGCTTGGAGCCTTTGTCAGGGCTCTAAATGAGAATCACAGTGCAAACACATGGGATTTTGGAACAAAGCTTGCCATCTTTTACAGATCGTTACTCTCCTGTTGAAAAACAGCTTTCAGGGTATTGGGCCTTAGTAGAGACTTAATGCCTAACTCTGGGCCACCTAGTTACATTAGAACTACGCTGTCCATCATGAAATGTCTGATCCACTGAGTCATTAATTTGGGCATTCCCTGTAGCAGTCCATCAACAAACGGAAATGGCTTATGCAAGATCAGGCAGTAGCAAGACTTTGAAGGCACAAATAAACTGCATTAAGGACTGGCTCAAATGCCTGTGGTCTCCATTCCTTCTTCATTACTTTCTGTCTTCCATCCCACAGCTTTGGCTTCTTAAGGTGTTCCTTACAAGAAGTGGAAACTTGGGCCTTGTTTACAGAATGATTTACACAATTGACAGACACCACCCAAAACTGAATGGTTGCAACACTACAGTCCCATTTTGGAACATCCATTAAGGGCTGTGTCAGAGGGTAATCTTCCCAGTGGGTGGAACCCTGGCAGTAGAAAAGGTAGTTTATTTTACTTGGAAGGAGAAATGGCCAGAGGTTCATTTGTGTACAAATTCATAGGCTGTGGCCAGGAGTTTAGCTGGGTGGTCAGTGTTTGGAAGAAAAATGATTGGAAAATTAGTGATTAATTAGTCTGTGGGAGAGGTATGTGGACAAAAGTTTCTAAATTGATGAAAATCATGAAGATATTTGCCACCATATGAATGCCCATGAGACAATGTCTTTAGCAGAGGAGAATTTCCTAATCAAGAGAATACCAGTCAGGTTTTTTCCCCAGCCACTCCTGTCATTGCCCAAAGGGCCCAGCAACAAAGTTTCCATGGTGTTAAGGATGGAGTTTATGCATGGGCTCAGCAACATGGACTTCTACTAACCAAGGTTGAAGTGGATATGACCACTGCTGAGTGTCCAGTCTATCAGCAGCAGAGACCAAAACACAGTCCCAAATATGTCACTATTCTCCAAGGTGATCATGCTGCAACTTCATGGCTTGTGAATTATATTGCCCAAATTTCAACACGGAAGTGGCAGCATTTTATTTCTAACGGAAAAGACTCATATTCTGGATATTGATTTGACTTCTTTTTGCACAATACCTCCACAAAAACTCCCATCTGTGTGCTCATAGAATGTCATATCAACCATCATGGTATTCTACAAGCATGGTTTTGCTCAAAGAAATCACTTAGTAGCAAATGAATTGTGTCAGTGAGTCCATGTTCATGGGATTCACTGACCATACCATGTAACCCATCATTCTAAAACAGATAGATTGATAAAAACCAAGAAACAGACTATCGAAGACTCAATCACAATGTCAGCAGGGAGTAATACTTGCAGGCCTGGATGAATACTTTTCAGGGAGATGTATGTGCTCTATATTAAAGTGCCCTCTATGGTACTGTTTCTCCCATAGCCAGGACTCTCAGGGCCAAGATCAAAGATTGGAAATGGCAGTGGCACCTATCACTACTACTGATGTGAATCATTAGTAGTATTTTGGCTTCTTTCCCCTCTGATCTTATTCTCTGCTGGCCAAGAGGTCTCCAAAAGGAGGATAGTTTCCACCAGGACACACAACAGTGATTCCAATGAATCTGAACATAAGACTGCCAGCTGGACATTTTGATCTCCCCATGTCTCCAAATCAGTTTGAAAAAGGACTGCCAGGGGTGATTGACCCTGCTTACCAGCAGGAAATTGGACTGCTAATGGAGGTAAGGAAGAGTATGCATGGAATATAGGAGACCCCTTAACGTGTCTCTTAGAACTACCATGACCTGTGATTAAAGTCACTGGAATACTACAACCACCTCATCCAGTCAGGAATAGTGTATAGTATAGATTATTCAGGAATGATGTTTGGGTCACCCAACGAAGCAGAGGACCATGATCAACTGAGATTCTTGCTGGTAGTACAGGAATATGGAATAGGTAGTGGATAGAGGTCATTATAAATACTAGCTGTGGTCATGTGACCTTAGGCAGAAACAAAGGCTATAATTAAATATTTTCAGTTATGTTGGACTATACACAAATTTATGTACATCTTTGTTTTCTATCTTCTCTTGCACCCTCTGCATAAAAAATAAATTGTATTATCTTTATGTCATTGTATTACATTTATAAGATAAGAGTAAATATGACTCAAGGACTTGCATTTGCTTCTGGGAAGTAGGATAGTGCATATTCTGTGTTACTAAACAAAGGACAGCTATATCAAATTAGGCAGAATTATGAATATGTTATTATCTTAATTAGGGGATTACTTATGGCTTAAGTGGATATGTATGAGTATCACATTAATAAGGACTAGACAGTGATGTTTAAGTTCATGTGTCAACTTGGGCAGATTATGGTGCCCAAGGTGTTTGATCAAGGTAAACCTGGCATGAATTTTGCTGTGAGGATATTTTACAAAAGGATATACATTTATAATCAGTTCATTGCCTTTAAAACTCACTTCATTTGACTCTACAAAGATTTCTCACAGGAATGTGCAGTCTCCTCATCCAATTAGTTAGAGTTCTTAAAAAACAGAACTGAGAATATTAGAAGTTAGAAAGAAGAATTTCTACTTCAGCTAGCCAAACTCTATTGGGAAGTTCAACTTGACCATAGTGGGAGTTTCCAGCTCACAGCCTGTCCTGAAGAATTCAGCTTTGGAAGCCCCTGCAATAATGCTATGAACCAATTTCTATAACAAATCTTTTAATGCATATCATGTCAGTTCTGTCAAAAACCCTCTTAGTTTACCAGACTTCTATGACAAATATCATACAACGAGTTGGCTTAAAAAACACAAATTTACTGGATTAGGGTTTTGAAAGCTGGAGGTCCACATTCATATAACAGCAAGGCCTTCTTTACCCTAAAATTCTGTAGCATTCAGTTGCTGGTTTATTGCAATTTTAGGGGTTCCTGGACTTGTATTTCTGCTTCCTGTCACATGAAGATCTCTTTCTCCTTGTTTCTGGTCTTATTTCCTATTATTTACTCTGTTTTCCTGCTTCTTTTTGCATCGCCTTCTCTAGCCTCTGTTTCCCAGTTTCTTCTCCTTAAAAAGTTCCCAGTAAGGGTACTTAAGACCCACCCTAATTCATTGTGTAGAAATAATGAAATAGGAAATAATATATTCAAGAGGTTCAATTTACAAAATGGTTTACTCCCAAAGGTATGAGGATTAATATAAGTAATATGTCTAAATTGGGGTACATAATTCAACCTTCCATGATTTACCCTCTGGAACACAAAAAGACATGTTCTACCCATGAGCAAAATATATTTATCTATCCCATTATCCCCAAATCTTTGAGTCATTTCTGCAACATCTTTAAGTCCAAAGTATTGTCAAAATCAGTTGGGGATGTGGTCCATCCTGGGGAAAACTTCCTTTCTAGTCTTTGGACCTGTGAAACCTAGAAAACAAGTTGTCTGATTAAAAAATGTAATAGTGGAACAGGCATAAGATAGACATTCCCTTTCCAGAGGTGAGAAACTTGAAGGAAAGTGGAATCAGTTTCCCCCAGCATGTTTGAAATCCAGCCTGCAAACTCTGTTAAATTTCAAGATCTGAGAGTCATCTCTGGAGGTATGTATAGTCCTCTGGGCCTACTGGCATGGTAGCTCCCCCCTTTTCAAGAACCTGGAGAATGGTCTTGCTCTGGAAACAGTAGGGCCTAGGTTCCACCTTCTGCAAGCATTGGAACAGTGGGCAAGCACTGTGAAGAACACACCGTCTCATATTGGGGTGGCAACTCAAGTCTCCCTGAACATCTGGACAGAATGCTTGCCCCCTCCAGTCTTGGGTCAGAAATCCTGCTCCACCCAAAGGCTTGGCCTGAGGAGATGTCTTCAGTGGAGACTTTCCCATGGCTCTGCCTTGAAGTCATTGTTTCTTCATTTTATCTTGTCTCTTCTTGCATCCAGCCTGC
>JAQZBX010029986.1:0-27031 GCA_029593785.1 Cabassous unicinctus
GAGCACACAGAGGAGCTTGGTCGTGAGGAAGGAGAGAAGGCCCCAGGAAAAGAGATGAGATGTTTGCATGAGAGTACACAGCTGGCCTTGTGGAGAGAACAAAGCAGCTGAGCCCAGAGAGATTCGAGCCCCAGGGAGAGAGACAAAGCTAGAGAGCTTGACCATGGAGCCTTAAGAGGAAGAGGAAGGCTGAACATTGGCAGCCTTCTTGCCCCAACACATGGCAACAGACTTTGGTGGGGGAAGTAACTTATGGTTTATGGCCTAGTAACCGTAAGCTTCTACCCCAAATAAATACCCTTTATAAAAGCCAACAGATTTCTGGTATTTTGCATCAGCACCCCTTTGGCTGACTAATACACTAAGAGAGGAAGAATATGTAAATAAAACAAAACAATAACAACAATAAAACTTTCAATTTACGTGTAATGAGACACAAAAATCCTCAATCAGCAAAGCACTTTCTGAGGCTCATTGTGGGGTGCAGAGTCAGTAGAGATTCATAAAAGACCTATCTTGGAATGTGTTACTGTGAGTGTCAATATGCCTATGACATCAACTAGCAAACAACTCCAGAAAGAAAGAAGCCCAACTGAGTGTAGATATAATCACATGAGTCTGAGCCCTGGCGAGAAAGAGAATAGGCTATATGGAAATGCAAAGGAAAGGCTTGTGAAGTCCTAGAGGCCAGAAGGAGCACTTGGAGAAAGTACTGATACTAGCAGAAACATGGATATATTGGGAAAGAAGGAGGTAAGTTAAAGGTGCTAACAAAACAGGATTGAAACACAGAATCATAAGAGAAGCAAAATCAACCACCCTCCTCACAAAAAAATTAAAGTTCATTTTACCCTCCCAACAGAAGGCAGTCTTTCTTTTAACAACTTGACTGTAATATGACTCACATACCATAAAATTCAACTATTTAAAGTAGACAATTCAATGCTTTTAGTACATTCAGATTTGTGCAACCTTTACTACAATCTAATTTTAGAATATCTTATTGCCCCTAAAAGATATCCCATACTCAATAGCAGTGAATCCCCATTTCTACCCTCTAGCATAAGCAACTCCTAATCTACTTCATGCCTCTATGAATTTACCTACCAGACATTTCATATAAATAGACTCATATAATATGGTGTCTTTGTGACTGTATTCTTTTACTTTGCAAAATGATTTCAAGGTTCATCATGTTGTATCAGTATCAGTACTTCATTTATTTTTTATTGCCAAATAATATTCCATTGTATGAATATACCACATTTAATTTATTCATTCATCAGTGGCTATTCACACATTTTGGATATTATGAATAATACTGCTGTGAACATGATATACAGTTTTTGTATGAACATATGTTTTCATTTCTCTTGGAAATAAATCTAGGATTGGAATTGCTGGATCATATCATAACTCTATGTTTAACATTTTGAGGAACTGCCAAACTATTTCACAAGGTGGCTGCACCATTTTACATGCCCACCAGAAATGTGTGAGTGTTTTAATTTTTCCACATCCTTGCCAACACTTGTTATTGTACATTGTTTTCATTATAACCATCCTAATGGGTATGAAGTTGTATCACATATGGTTTTCATTTGCATTTCCCTAATGACTAATGATGTTAAGCATCTTTTCATGTGCTTATTGGTCATTTGTATATCTCTTTTGGAGAAATGTATAAACAGATCCCTTACCCATTGCTTAATTGGGTTGTCATTTTATTATTGAGGCTTATTTTTATTTTCTGGATACAAGTTTGTTACATACATATATGATTTGAAAATATTTCTCCCATTATTTTCACATTCTTGATGTTATTGTTTGTAGCACAGAATTTTTATATTTGTATGTAATCTAATTTATCTATTTTTTTTCCTTTTCTGATTGTGTTTTGGTGTCATATCTAAGAAACCATTGTCTAACCTGAAGCCTTGAAGATTTATTCCTAGGTTTTCTTCTAAGAGTTTTATAGTTTTTGCTCTAAAATGTAGTTCTATAATCCACTTTCATTTTATTTTAGCATATGGTGTGAAGTAGAAGTCCAACTTCATTCTTTTGCAGTTAGCTAGCCAGTTGTCCCAGAGCCATTTGTTGAAGAGACTATTCTTTCCTCATTGAATGTTCTGTGCACCCTTGTTTAAAATCAAATGGTCTTTTTCCAGATTCTTCACTAGTTAGTGCTTGTTAATAATCCCTCAGTGCCAGGGAGGCTTATCCTCAGGAGTCATGCCCCATGCTATTGGGAAGGTGGTACTTTTATATGCTGAGTTTGGCTTAGAGAGAGCCCACATGTGAGCAACAAGGAGGCTTTCAGAAAGTAACTCTTAGACAATATATAATACTAGGCTAAGTTTTAATTTCACTAGAAAAAGTTCTTTGACCAAAAAGGGGAAATATTAAATACAAATGAGTTTTTATGGCTAAGAGACTTCAAAGTGAGTCAGGAGGTTATTCCAGAGGTTACACTTATGCATATCTCAGCAGGATCTCATTGACTGCCACAATTAGCAATGCCTCAAACAACAGGGCTCCTGAGGGTTCTAGAGACTTATGGACACTATAGGCAGGGCAGACAATCTCGGGAATTCAGGCCCCTGTCATTGGCCCTTACTTTGGAATATATGCTCCCCAATGTAACAGAATTAGACTTATTTATAATTTCCCTGCACATGGCTCTTCTGCCTCTTTTATTTGAGACTAAATTTAGCACTAATATGCATTAAATATATGTACCAGAGACTTAAGTCTTCGATCTGTTCATATGCCGGTTGAGCCCTGAATCTCAGCAGAGTTGCAACATCTACTCACCAGTTCATTGGACTCACCCAGGACAACTTACAAAAGGATGATTATGGACAATGCCCACCCCCAGGAAGCAGAGACAGTCTGCAACTGCAAGCAATACAGTTCCATCCATCTGCCCCATGGCATCTAAGCCCTCTCTCAATCAGAGTCAGGGTGGACATCACCATCCCAAAATCCTCAAGACTGAGGATTGAACAAACATAAGGAGGGAAAGCACCCATGACTAAAGTAGACATGATTATTCTAGCAATGGAAGAACTTGCATCATTGCTATAAAGGCAGTGGTCACCAGATGTTCTGAGGGGAGATAGAGGGAAGAATAGGTGTAGCATGGGGGCATTTTGGGGACATTTGGAATTGCCCTACATGACACTGTGTGGGACAAAGTCTAAACTATAATGTAAACTATAGTACTTGGTTAGTACAATGCTTCAATATGTGTTCATCAATTGTAACAAATGCACCACACTAATGAAAGATGTTGTAATGTGGGAAATTGCAGGAGAGGGGGGAAGAAGGGGATAGGTGGGAATTCCCTATATTTTTTATGTAACATTTATGTAATATAAGCCTCCTTTTAAAAAAGTGATTGGCCATATGTATGGGTTTGTTTCTGGACTCAATTGTATTACATTTATCTATATGTCTATCCTTATGCAAGTATCACACCATATCGATTCCTTCAACTTTTATTTGAAGTACATTTTAGTACATTTTGAAACCAGAAAGTCTTAGTCATCAAAATGTGTGCTTCTTTTACAAGAATGTTTTAGTTATTCTGGGTCCCATGTATTTCCAGATGAGTTTTAGGATCAGCTTAACATTTTGTGCCAAAAAAAAAGCAAACTGAGATTTTTACAGGGATTGTGATGAATGTGTAGATCAAATTTGGGGAGTGTGACCATTTTCTATATTAATTTTTCCCCATCCATGAACATAGGATGCCTTTCCATTTATTTAAGTCTTGTTTAATTTCACTGAACAATTTTGTGTAGTTTACAATGTACAAGTCCTGCACTTCTTTTTCTAAGTTTTCCTGTGTTTTATTCTTTGTAATTCTTTTGTAAATGGAATTCTTTCCTTAAATTCCATAATGTTTATTATAATTGTATATAAATGCAGTTATTTTTGTATACTGACCTTGTGTCCTGTCACATTATTGAAATCATTTATTAGGTTTAAAGATTTTTTAAGTTTGGTTCCATAGAATTTTCTACATCCAAGGTTAATTCATCTGCCAAGAGAAGTAATTTTCTTCTTTTTCAGTTGGATGCCTTTTATTTCTTTTTCTTACCTAGTTGCCCAGGCAAGAACCACAAGAACAATGTTAAATAGAAGTGGAGAGCCAGTGGGCATCCTTTTCTTGTTCCTGATCTTAAGGGTAAAGCATTCACTCTTTCACTTTTTTTTTTTTAAAGATTTATTTATTTATTTATTTATCCCCCCCTTGCTGCTTGTATTTGCTGTGTCCATTTGCTGAGTGTTTTTTCTGTGTCTGCTTATCTCCCCCTTGCTGTGAGGTCTTGCTGCATCAGCCCACCGTGCTGCATGGGCTGGCCTGGCCTCACAAGGAGGCCCCAGGAAGCGAACCCGGGGCCTCCCATATGGTAAACGGGAGCTCTATTGATTGAGCCACACCCGCTTCCCTGTTCACTCTTTCACATTAACTAAAATGTTATCTGTGTATTTTTTATAAGTCCCTGTATCACATTGAGAAAGTTCCTTTCAATTCCTATTTTGTTGAGTAAGTTTTAATCTCTATGTTATATGCCCAACAGTACAATTATATATGTACTGTTCTATTCCATTGCTTTTTAAATTGACCAAGAAATAAAAGAGAAGAAATATGAAATTATACTGTCTTCTGTACTCATACTCTTTGCTTTTTCATGTGGCTTTGAAATATGGAAACACTGTTACTATTTGCCTTCAATCTAAAAATTTCTTTTAGTATCTTTGTTAGAGGTGTCAGAAATGAATTCTCTTCATTTTTATCTGTAAATTATTTGGTCTTAATTTTTTAACCTTGCTAGATAAAAAGTTCTTGGTTGGAGGTATTTTAATTAATACACTTTAGATATGTTTTCACACAACCTTAAGGACTCCATTGTTTCTGAGAAGTCAGCTGTTAATCTTATTTGGATTCGCTTTTATATGGTGAATTATTTTTCTTTTGTGTCTTTTAAGATTTTCTCTTTGTCATTCCACAATTTGACTGTGATTCATCTTGTTGTAAATCTCTTTAGGTTTCTTCTGTTTGGTGTTTGTTGTGCTTCTTGGATGTAGAGAGTCATGATTTTCATCAAATTTGAGAAGTTTTCAGCCATTATTTCTGCAAATTTGTCTTTCAGTTCCTTTTCTTTCTTTCCTCTCCTAGTATTCCCATTAAGGATAGGATAGTGTGCAAAAAAATGGTATCCCACATTTCTCTGAGTCTTTATTTAATGGGGATACTTTCAACCTGTAGGACTTGTGGTGAGCAATAAATTTATTTAAGTGATATCTAAGATTTAAATAGATGTGTACCAGGGTAGAGATTAATATAAATTTTATGTGATCTTTCAAAGTAAAAATAACAAAACTTAAAAAAAACATAATAGGAAAAGAGAGAAAGCATAAATTTAATATAAATAGAATATAAGCTCATTGCTGAAAAGGTGATTGGTGGGAGTCCAAGTATATCATTTAAAGTTGAAAAAACAAAAAGAGTACTGATATGGAGAGTTCCAGTTGTTTCACATCCTCAAGAGCACCTGCATTCTTTCTTTTAAAAGGGTATTTCATTGTAGTTTCAATTTACATTTTCCTAAAGGATAATGACTTTGAAAATCTTTTCATGTGCTTATTTGCCACTTATTTGGTGAGGTGCCTACTCATATCTCTGGCCCTTTTTTATTTGATTGAGTTTATTTTCTTGTTATTGAGTTTTGAGAGGTCTTTATGTATTATTCTTACAAAATCTTTGTCAGGAATGTAATTTGTAAATGTGCTGTACCAGCATATTTCATTATTTTAACAATATATTTCAGAGAGCAAAAATTTTAAATTTTGATGAAGTCCAATCCTTCAAATATCTCTCTTTGGTCAATTATGTATTTAGTGTCATTTCTAAAACCTCTCCCTAACTGAAAGCTGCAAAAGCTTTCTTCTGTGTTTTTTTCCAAACATTTTATTTTTTTAATTTTTAATTTTTATATTTTAAATTGTATATTTCGGTCTATAAATCATAAGGCATGTTTTGAAGTTCATTTTTTTCCATGTGAATGTCCAATTATCCCAGCACCATTTGTCAAAAAATTAGCAATTTTTTCTTCATTTAATTGCATTTTGTGTACATATTCAATGAGCTTCCCAACTTGCTACTTTGCTCTACTTTTTCAAAATTGGTTGGCAAATCTACTTCCTTTTATTTTCCATATAAATTTTAGAATTTATCAGTGACCCAAGATAACTGCTAGGTAGGGATTGGGACTTTGCTGATCTATAAATCATTTGGGGAGAAATGATATCTTTACAATATTATGTTTTCTAATTCTATGAACATGGTCAAGCATTCTATTTGTTTTGGGTAGCTTTGTGCTCTTTTATCAATGTTTTCTATTTACCAGCAACAGATTTCATATATTTTGCTAGATTTATACCCAAGTATTTCCTTTTTTTTGCTGCTATTGTTCCTTTAGCAAGAAAAATTGAAAACTAATAAAAATTGCTAAATACTAAATCAAATAACAACTTTCTAAGTTCTTTTTTCTTCTATATTTTATTAATATTTTGGTTTCCAGTTGGATTATTAAATAAACAACAAGGACTATATCCTTCACTCTTTTCATTTCCCTATATTATCTGGTATACTGATTTGCAATTAATAATATTATTATTTATAATAATTAATAGCAATAGCTATATTTATATAACATTTGCCAAATGCTAGAAATTAATATTTACAATATTAGTGTTTTAATCCTCATAAACATCCTCTGATATAGTTGCTGTTATATCTTTAATCTATAGTGAATTTGGGGTATTACCGTATCCATATTGGTTCTGAAAACTCTTCCACAGTCTTTTTTACAGGAACCCCACCAAAGGCTTATTGAGGAACATGCTTGAGAAAGCAGGTCAAATGTTTGTCTCCCTGTATCCCTATGTGATCTATTGATTGGCTAGATAATCTTAGACCACAGGTGGGTTTGGATGGTTGTATTAATTCCAGAAAAAACTCTGCCTGATTATTTTCCCCCTACTGAACAACTCTCTCCAATTTCAGAATTTGTAGGACTTGTAATAGATGGTATTTTTCCAAAGGTAACTTGCATTTTTCAATTAATTATGGTGCAATTATACTGACTATCTATAGGGATTGAAACAAGGTCTCCAAGTTCCTGAAATTTCTAGTTGTGGGGCATCCATCAACTTTCTTTTTTTAAAATTGAACTAATTCCTGCCTATTACCAGCACTAGCACATTTCCTGCTAGTCCTGCTACAGTGCCTTCCTGAAGAGCAGACTGCATATTCCCGACTAAACTTTATTTTTGGAATTTTATGAACATACAAAGCAATTGTCCATTCTATGTCTAAACAGATGTAGAAAATGGCTGTAAATAATATATTATCCATTTATTTGTGGAAAAATCTTTACCATTTAAAAATAAATGAATATTTGCTATCATTTGATCGTACTGAATTTTAAGGCATAAATAGAACAATAAATATTTGAAGGCAATATTTGTATGTTGTACAGGTAAGAGAATTCTCTAAAAATGAACATTTTTATTAACCCTGAGAATAAACGTTCAATTCAGTTTTATTAATAAACAAAATCTCTTTTCCTAGATGATATTTTGATAAAATAGTATGCTTTTCCACAGCACATTGAATAAGGCTTTACATTAAAACTCAAAAATTGTCAGGTTGTAACCTGAATATGACTAAAAGATTTCTAAAAATTCTATCATTGAAAAAAATTACTCTCTTACCTAAATTGGTTTTAACCAATATGTCTCAAATACATCATTATAACAGACCAACAGTTTCAGTCCCTCAAGATTATCAAGTTTCAGTACATGTAGTCGAATTGCTGACTTAACATATTAAAAATAAGTTCCAGAGAAAATTTCAGATGGAAAAGAAGCTACTATAAATGCTTTTATTTTTGAAGACAAAGCTGTTGAAAAAGTTGTAACTCTACAAGTGTGATACTTAGAGTGAAACACATTAAGTACTGAATATGAAAAATAAGTGGGAAAATTAACAAGCCAGTATGAAAGTGATCATCTAGAGATTTAAAAGAAAACCTTTGCATTCTGGTTCTTTCTTGAAAATAAATAAATCTACCACTCAATTATCACAGCTAGGTTGAAGTTATAGGACATACATACAAGAAAGAGCTTCAATTTTTGTGTATTAATTTTCCTTTCTGCTACATTCCATTGACCAAAACAAGTGATCCCATTTTTAAGAAGTAGGAAAATAGACTCCTCTTCTTGATATGAAAAGCTGCAAAGTCATTTTTCAAAGGCATGGATAGAGGAAGAGCTAAATAATTGGGGCAAAAATATTCATTGCAAAGGAATAAAGGCATTTCTGTGAGAACTAAAATAACACAATCCAAATTTGCATTTCTGGTGATACTAATACATATATATTTGGTATTTGTATTTTCAAACAACCTAGAAGAAGCAGTAAGGTATCCCTTAACTGCCTTATTCAAATACCAGCATCTCTACTGTATAGTATATTTTAATAATTGTTACATTATAACCCACATATGACTTATTTTCTAACAAGCTCTTATAGGTCTAATGCACTATTCTGCTCATTACATGAAGACCATATCCTTGCAGACCTTCTCATCTAGGATTACAGAGAGAATTAAGTTCTAATGCCCTAAGGTATTCATTGGGTGCAATGAATTAGCTCTTCTCCTATGCATCTATAATGGTGCTAGCTATGTACTATCTTTGGGAGAATTGAAAAAGTATATATAAATATATTGTATTAAAATTATCTAAATAAACCCACATGCTTCATCTGTGTTTTTGAAAATGCTATTTAATTTATTAAATAAAAGTCAACAATTAAAACTACTTATAGTTTCAGCTTTCAATGACCATATATTGATCAATGTAAACAATGGGTGTCATGCTCCATTCATGTTACATCTAGACCTAAAATATAGATTGCTTAATATAGTCTAATAGTCCCCAGTGATCATGTGCAAATGTGAATATTGCACTTAGCCATGAATACCTCCAGAACCATAACTTTTAAGATCAAGGTAAGAAATAAAATAGATGTTAGGCATTACTACATAATGATACTATTTTATACACAAATCTATTGCATTTTTGCCATATGAAAAGAATTTGGATGGTTAAAAATAAAAACAAAGAAGAATTTGTTTTTTTCCATTAACTGAGGGCCTTTTGTTCAAATGTTAACTGTACCCTCAAAGCAATGTTTTTCTTCCAATGTGAGCAGTGGCACAACCCACAAAATTTTGTGGCATTGGGATGTCATCACATTTCCTGTCAAGAGCAGAGGACAAAAATATAGGAAGTTTCATTAGTCTAGGATTGCCATATTTAGCAAATAAAATTAAAGAATGCCTCACTACATCCCTATGCCCAAACCATACATTTATAAGAGGAATTGGAACATCATTGTTGGTGTAGAACAATTATGACTCAAGGCCTGTAGGAAAGGAGTGAACAGGTGAATACAGGCCAAAAAGTTCTACTACACAGTGCTGCAATATGTGTTCATCAATTGCAGCAGATGTACCACATTGATGAGGGATGTTGCTGGTGCGGAGAGTGGGGAGGGGGGTGTATGGGTTTCCCCTATATTTTTTATGTAACATTTGTATAGTCTAAAGCTTATTTAAAAATAAAAAATAAAAAATTGATGCTTGTATGAGGCAAAATACCATATCATAAAATGCTTGTATAAGGTACCAAAAGACTCACTGCCTCCCCCACCACACAACCCAGGTACATATAAACATGCACACGCCCATTCACACCCAAAGGTGAAGATATAACATGCCAATTTTGGTGTGAATTTGTTCTACTAATATGCTCAGATTCAGAGATTTGGGGGCCATGATGGCATATTCAGAAATTAAATTTGTCTGAAATTTTTTTTTAAAGTTTTGCTACACAGTCATAATATATTTTCCTTGTAAGTCAACTCTTCTACTTTCCAACGTAACAAATCTCTCTCTCTCCCCCACTTTCACCTTTCCTTCTTTTCCTTCTACCCTCCCTCCCTCTTCCCCTCTCCTTCCTTCACATTTCTTCCTTCCTCCCTTCCTTCATTTATTTGACACATAATTATGAGTATTGTCTGTGTCAGGCATTATTCTTGTCCCTGAAGAAAAATCAGCAGATAAAATCTCAACAGACTTCTCTTAGCCTACTACTTTTCTACACCATCTGGTGACTACTTGATAATTAAGTAAGAAAATAGAAGTCATCACACGGGAAGGATTTATTCACTTTCTGATCCATCAGTATGTTCTTCCATATTCTGCCACCTTTCTTCAGTGATGATAGAAGAAATATCCCTTTTATATAAAGGACAACTCCCCTATGTGTGCTCCAGACCCATGATTACCATGAATATGTTTTCCAAGTCTTCTTCTAGGTTCCCTTCTTTCTCCTGAATCATCTATCTCTTCCTCCTTACCAGGTTGTTCCATCAGTACACAAGCATATTATAATATTCCCCATCTTTAAAACACATTCTTCCTCAACAAATGCATTTTTTCTAGCTACCACTCCATTTCTATAGTCCTTTTACAAGCAAAACTCCTCTAAAATATTGTTTGTACATTCTTCCAGTGGCTCACTTCACATTTGCTCTTCAGCCTATTCCAGTCTGGCTTGTGAAATCCATATTCCATTGAAATTGCTTTTGTCAGCATGATTAACAACTTTCCTGTGGAAAATTCCAATGGACATTTCTCTGTCCTCAGCTTAGTGAACCTCTCATTATGCTTGGCATCTGACCACTGAATTCTTCCTAAAATACCTTCTCTCAGTTCCTGATGTCCCATTCTTTTTTTTTTTTTTTTTTTTCTTTTTTTCACCTTCTTAATTTCACCCTCTTTCTCAGTCTGTAATTACTTTATTCCCCTTCCAGGAGAGATTCTTCAGAATTCGTTTCTGGCCTCCATATTCTTCCTTGTTATACCCTCTTTCTTGGTGATATTATAAATTCACATTTCTTTAGATAGAATCTATAGGATGCTAATTACCAAATTTGTATCTCTCTTTAACTATGGCCTTATACATCTCATTAATTACTTGCTATTTCCACTCAGATGTCTCATAATCATGCCAAAATTAACAAAACAAGGATCTTGATTTTCCTTTTTTCCTCTTTTCCTATAAAAAATCAACCAGTTAAGCCCCAAAGTTAGTGGTAATAGTCTGATCGTGTTCTTTTATAATCTATAATAAATGTTTCACAAAAAATTAAGATATTGGTGGAGGGATGATATATGGGAATTCTGCACATTATCCATGATTGTTTTGTAAGCTCACAACTTCTCTAATAAGAAAATGAATTAATTTTAAAAATCAATCAGCTAATAATCCTTTCTGTCCTCTAATATTTCCCATTTCAGTGAATCCCTAGGGAAGCCACCCAGTTATTTCGCTCTGAATTCCTCTCCTATCATTACCAATCATATACATACATACACATATATGCAATGTCATTTATAAGTTCTACTGTTTCAACTTTAAAATATAAGTTTTTCTACTTCTCTTCAACTCTAATTTGACCCCAATTTATTGTACCAGACTTGACCTTAAACAAGAAATTTAATCACTTCTCATTCTTGCATTATCATTACAGCTCATTCAAACCCAATGCTCTTTTGATTCTAACTATTCAATTCAAAAGTTTGCTTAGATAAGTAACTGGCTCATCACAAGGCATTGAAATATTTTAATAAAATGGTAAGATACAGTTTCTGCCCTTAATGAGATCATGGTTTCAAATTTCGTACTATGCCCTTTTTTTCTAAGTCTCCATCCTTATCTGTCCACCCCATCCAAATACCCAGTTCTTATCACATTTCTTCAGTTTTGAATCCTATTTTGCTCTTCCTTTTACAGAACTTGCCCAAAGGTAAGTCTGCCTTATCACTAGGTGTTAAGTTCTTTGTTGTATTTTCATCATTTTCCTAGGATCAAGGGCCCTGCTACTAAAACAGATCTAGTTCTAGACTCAGTTCCAACATGGTGATTGATGAATGGGTGAATTATGTAATTTTAATTCTTATGATGTGCTCTTCATTCCTTCAGCTTTTCTTTAGAGTTCCATACCTTCCTGTCTTTCTACTGTTTTCTAGTGTAGTAAAAGAAGCTACTGTTTTTCAAACCTCCCCATCAATCCCAAAACTACAACATATCAGTGATTATTAAAGGAATGATTATGTGACAAAACAGCTTATTTCATATACAAAATGCCAGGCTATGATTTATTTGAGAGAAATTGAATACATTGGAAATTATGCTACCTAACAGATGAAAGGGACTATTTTATCTAAGTTTTTCCTAAAGAAAATCTCTCCGAGGAGATAATTAGGGTAAATAATTTGCCAAGGTTTGTATGTCCCTCCTGAGAGCAGTTTATTAACAATTCAATTTTAGGTGAAGGAGTAGATATTTTAAAGTGGATGTGTTTACCAGACCTACAAATTCAGAGTTTCTCAGGAAATTATAAATTCAAATGAAGAGCTTACTTAGTCAATTGATATAAATTTGTGATTAAAATTTCTCACAGAAAGTACATTTCTTTCTTCAGTAGAAAGAAAATAGAGGACAAATAATGGTTCCAACTAGGAATTCAACATTTTTAACTTTATTACTGTATCAGTTTCCTATTGCTGCACTTACAAATAACCATAAACATGGTTTAAAATAGCACACAGTTATTCTTTTACTGTTCTGAACATCAGAAGTCTGAAATTACTTTCACTGGGCTGAAATCATGGTGTTAGCAGGGCTGCACTGCCTTAGGAGGTTCTAGGGGAGAATCTGTTTCCTTTCCTTTTACGGCTTCTAGATCTGCATTCCTTGCAATATTTGGTTCATGGCCCCTTCTTCCATTTTCAAGGCCAGCAGCAAAATTTCTGCAATCTTTTTCTATTCCATCTTTATTCACATCAACTTCTCCTCCATAGCAGTGAGGTGGTTTGAAACTGTATGTACCCTAGAAAATCATCTTCTTAATGATAATCCATTCTTGTGGATGTGGACCCATTGTAAATAGGACCTTTGGAGGAGGCTACTTCAGTTAAGGTGTGGCCCACCTAATTCAGGGTGAGTCTTAGTCTTCTTACTGGAGTCCTTTATAAAATAATGAAATTCAGACAGAGAGAGAAATCCACAGAAGCATGAACCTGAAAGCAAGCAAACCCAGAAGAGAAGGGAGAGACCAGCAGACACAGCCACATGCCTTGCCATGTGACAGAGAAGTCCAGGATCACTGGCAGCCGGTCATCAGGAAGAAGCTTTGTCTTGATGATGCTTTGATTTGGACATTTTCACAGCCTCAAAACTATAAGCTTATAAGCTAATAAATATCCATTGTTAAAAGCCAACTGATTTCATGGTATATTGCTTTCAGCACTTAGCAAACTACAAGAAGCAGTATAATTTTCCTCTGCCTCCCTCCTATTAGAACACTTGTGATTACACTTAGGGTCAACTAGACAATAAAAGGTAATTTTCTCACTTCAAGATCTTTAATCACATCTACAAAGTTCCCTTTGTTGTATAAGGAAAAATTCAGGGAAGCAGACCTAGATATCTTTTAGGGCTATTATTCAGTCTAACACAATGACCTTGGACAACTTGTTGAACCTCAGCTTTTTCTTCTAGAAATAGCATAATTTTGTTATTTTGAGAATTAAATGAAATAAAAACTTCAAAGCACTTAGGAACTTTGTGATAGAAACAACAAATTAAAGTTTTCATATCACAGAAAATAATAGCTCTTAATTTACATTTATTATTAGCTTTATTGTTTAATGTGATAACCTCTTACTTATACTTGATATTATCACATTTTTAAGAGAGATTGTTGTTTAAAAAGTAAATGAGTTTTCCACACTTATATGAAACAGCACCTAATTGCTGCTCAAAGTATGCTGATTTTCTGGCTATTTTCAATTTGTTATTATGGATTATTTGATTGTTTTAGCATATCAAAAGAAGGGAATCAGTTCCCTTATTGCCCAGATATAATACCACAAAGGAAAGTGTCAGCATAACCATTAATGTTCCAAGTAGTTATTTTGAGTGAATTGATGAGAATTATTTAGACTTTGCAGTTAGAATTGCAGACATATTTGTTTTATAATAAACTTATCAACCTACTCTTATCATTTCCATTATATGTAAAGTCAGACTTAGTGACAATAACACTTAGTGACAGAGTAAATTTAAGGGGAAACTTATCTTTTTTAAACAAGTCTAAATTATATATCTCAAGGTCCCTGGAAGTTATTGAGACTGCTAATATATTAGCAGATATATTTTTCAGTATATCTGAAATACAGAAAGCTGTCAAATTGGTATAGACATTTGAGAGATAAGTTGCTCCTTAGAAAAAGGGCAACACTAATTAAAGACATATCAGCCTAATCTTATCAGAGACCTACACTAGGTCTTGGAACAGTATCTTCATATCACAAGTATAGCTCTGATATAGATAGCAGCAGTTATGCCAAACTTGTGTTTATTTAAATTACTTTGTTATAACACCATATTTTAAAAGAGCCTAGAATGTTTTTGTATAAATAATGATGATGTCTGAAACTCTAGATTGTAAGAATCTTTCTATTGCCAAATCCCTGGGCATGATATTTATTTCTTGTGAAATATATCCTGAGATCTAAAATCGAGTCCCCCAGATTTTGCATGTTTTGCTACTTCTCATTATTCAAGTCTTAGCTCAGATGTCACCTCCTGGGAGAAGTCTTTCATGAACACTTAATGTAATTAGCAAATTCTACCCAGTTATTCTCTGTAATATCTCCCTATTTAATTTTCTGCATAGCATTTTTCTCCTTTTGAAATTACTTCATTGTTGTCTGTCTTTCCATAGCTTGTAAGCTCCATGGAAATAGAGATCTCTGTATCTTAAGTGCTTAATGGAAAACCTAGTTCATTTAAGTACTTACTAAATTTTTGTTGAATAAATGAAAGACCCACAACAATTTCACGGAGATAAAAATACTTTCTTCTATATTAGAATATTATGATTACATACTGACTGACATAGTTACTTCTCTAGGACTGGCCATTTCTCTAGTGCATTTCAATACTCAAGAGATACCTTGGCTCTTGGCAAGATCAGAGTACATTAGAGATCTTGCTCTCAAAGGACCCTGGAATGCCTTTCAGGTATTGGTTGCAAAAGAGAGTTTCAGGGTGTATCTTTTCTATAGAAGCATGACTTACAAACCAAGAGCTCTGAAGGAGTCCTAACTTAGACAAATCCTCTTTTCATTTTTTAATAAGAGAAGATAGAAGGGGAAGTTTACATTATTTTCCTTTTGAAATCTTCCTTGATAGAAAGATCATTAACTGACTCAGACATATTCTGGAAGATAATTGGCAGAAAAGAGATTTTAATGCATTAGTTGAGATTCTCTGTTGTACCTCTAAAGATACTATGAAAAGTTACAAATTGTTCATTTCTAGAATTAAAACCAATGGAAATATTACATTGGGTGCCCTTTCCTAAATCAATATTTCTCACTCCCTTCCAAACCATCACGTGAAATGCTCTAGAGGCTTGACCAATGTCAAAGAGAATGCATACTGGAAATCATGATTTTCATTTATGAATTTACTCATAAATGGGTTGAATATTCTTAGCAACAAAAATAGTAGGCTGGGAAGCATGTAGCTCAAGCGACTGAGTTCCTGCCTATCACATGGGAGGTCCAGGTTGCTGGTGCAGAATGCTTGTATAGAATTCTACAAGAATCAACTCATATTTAAATATTTTAAGTGATGTAACTTATAGTGGAGGATCTTGTGGTTAACCCCAGCCATAAACAAGAAATTTGCACTTAGTGTTCACTTCACATGGATTCTTCCAATATCCTGAGATAATATTTGTTCTAATCTTGAATAGTGTCCTTGTTGGAATATTATGCAGCTGTAAGAAGAAATGAAGTCGTAAAACATATGGCACATGGATGAACCTGGAGGACATTATGCTGAGTGAAGCAAGCCAGACACAAAAGGACAAATACTGTATGAATGCATTACTATGAACCAAATATATTGTGTAACATATTGTTTGATCAAAAAAAAATATTTATATGTATCCATTACATTTAATGGAGAAATGTATATATTTATTCATCTGTGTTTACTTTTTAGTTTTTAATTGTTTATATTTTCAATTATTAAATTTAGAAATAAAGTTTAAAAAAAATAATAATAAAGGCTGAGCCAGTAAGAAAAAAAGAAAAATTTAAATATGAGAAAACTACAAGTGTATATGTGCATTTTGTGGATAGATATAAATAGATGAGATAGAGATTAGATAGATAGATAGATAGATAGATAGATAGATAGATAGATAGATAGATAGAGGAATAAAGGGAAAATAGTGAAATTTGTTTCTTTAAAAAAATCTCGCTAAAGCTAAGACAAAGCTGTTACACAAACATGCCTGGTTAATAGTAAAAAGCAAGTATCTTGGGCATCTAAACAACAGAATTGTGTTTTATTAAAGTTTTTGAAAAATCATATGATAATTTAGGGAAATATCTAAAATAATAGGATGACAAGCTTTTGGCATTGACTCCCTAAGCTGAGACCAACATATTTTGGGAGCAGGAAATTCAGCCAATTAGTGAATGAATGGTCTGCCAGTCCCTGAGAGATGCCAGGCCCAGCACAGATGGTTCTCCTGATCTATCCACATTTGTCTTCCCCCCAATATGGAAAGCTCCTTGAGTCACAGCCTAATCTCAGTCATTTTACTAGATTTAGTGCAGAAAATATATTTAATAAATATAGGATGCCTGAATTAAAAAAGGGATGAATGAGAGAATGGAGTATTTAGCTCCTATCAAATTTGAGAGATGATCAATTTAAGTTTATTCATATCTTTAGAATTTCAGGGCATTAAAATAACAAATATCCTTCAAATACCCATTTGAAAATTTCAGAATAGACTCCATAGTCGAATATTTTATCTCTTTGCAAGAATTCCTTGTCATCTGGAGCATCTCTTTTATGACAGTTATGCTATTTGAGTATCACCCCAGAAAAAGAATGGAACTGTCTATTAAAATAGCCATGTAATCTGCATCCCACATCCAACATTCCTGAAATATGCTAAATAAATAATAAATGAAAAAAAATCCCACAATCTCCCAATAGGAACAAAACTCACCTAATCTAGTGCAGCAATCTAGTATTTTAATAATATTTAAATATAGATAATATTTATTTTCTCATGCAGCTTAAAGCTGATGTTTTTTCTTTTCTAATTTGAAAACTTCTAGATTATGCTCATTTTCTAAGAGATAAAATCTTATATTTATAGATGCAAGCTTATTTTTTACTAAGAAGCTAGCTCTTAATAAAAGAGAGCTACAGTTCTCTTTTGGAAAATGAAATAAACTGAAAGAGAATATTATTGAAATACATAAAAATGCTATCCCTCTGATTATGAATGTTTTTAAGAGACAAGAAGAAAGTTTGGAATTCTGAAGGCAGGATTAAATTGAGCACAGCAGAATTCAGACTGCTCTTTTAACCTCATGTTTTTTATTTTCAAGACATAGTCAAGGTAGCATCTAAAGGTTTCCAGAAAGTAATTTCCCTTAAAATGAAAAAACAAGTCTTTTACACCTGCTGTAAACAACCCAACTCTCTGCTCTAGTCTAGACCGAATTCATGTAAACTCTTCAAACCAATTCCTTTGCCCTAGACTTTAAAGGGCATAGGAAAAACTAAGGTTAATATAGTAAATTTCCAATGATCTTAATTTTAATAGGAACTTTCATTTGTATAGTTCCTCAGAATGCAGGAAGATCTTCCCAAAACTTTAATGTAAACTTCTAAGTATGCTTATGCTAGAATCCCAAGAAGTGTTCCCCTTGACTCGCTATAGGAAAATTATTCAGTCATTGTTCCAGAGTTTGTAAATACAATATTTAGGAAGCCTTTCATAGAAACCTCTTTAGAGCACAAAAACCCTTACCTATGGGAATGAATATCGTGAGTAATAGATATTGCCAGCTCTCATGGTATGTGCCACGTACAGAAAATGGCATTATTCATGTCATTCCTTATAAAATATATCTACAGAAACAGTGGTATTTACAAAGGTACTTTTTGCTCTAATTCATATTTGATCAAATTCTTTTTTCACAACTAGAGTAATGGATAACAAACCACCCTAAAACTTAGTGGCTTAAAACAATATTCAGTTATTTTGTTTATAAGTCTGCAATTTGGTCAGGGCTTGGTGTGGACAGATTGCTTCTGCCTCAGCAGTGTCAGATGAGGTGGCTCAACTAGAGTTTAGAGGAACACTCTTAAGATGACTCACTCACATAGCAGCCTAGGTTGGTGTGATTGATTACTAGGTGGAAATTCAGCCAGGGCTGTCGGCCAAGGATGTCAGTTACTCGCCAGGTGGGCCTGTGTGGGTTTTCTTATGGCATGGTGGCTGCTCTCAGAGAGCCGGAGTTCCAGGAAAGCCAGGCAAAAGCTAACTCAACTTTTAGGATCTAGGCTCAGCGGTCATTAGCATTAAATCCACAGTGGTGAGGAACCTGCCCACATTGAATGGGAGGGATCATGAAGACATAGAAATGAGGATAGGAGATGTTGTGGCCATTTTAGAAAATATTATTACAAAAATTTTGTATTCAAGCACTTAACTTTCAGAAAGATACTATCACACGGTTTATGTTACAAGGCAACCTTTTAAGTAGAAAGTTTTGTACTAGCGTTTGTCACAGTTTTTCTTAATCTTACCTTTATTTATCAGTGATTTGAAAATGAAATTGTCAAAAAAATCCTCATGATGAATTTATAAGCATCCAAGACTTAAACACCTTTAAAGCTGAATAAAACTGTGAGAAAGTAATATAATTTTGTTTGCTCTTTGCTGGTATTTATGAAAACTTTGAAATTTAATCCATATAAAAATATCCTGGTTGATGGTGTTTAGTAAAAATAAAATACTGCTTTCATGATAAACCATAGCATTTTAGCACTTTATTACCTGATTCACTAATATCTGACTCTAGCTACTTTAAATGATATTGGTACTAGAAAAATTAATTTACCTAGTCTTAATTAAGTTGAGTCAATTTGACTTCTTATGACTTTAGTTAATGATGACTTTTATTGGCTTGCATAGTAAAAAAGAGAAGTTATCATTTTCCAATGTTTTTATTAAAAATTTCAAGTACCTAAGAATTGAAGATCAAAATTAATTATAGGAAATATTTTTCAATATTAACTTTAGCTTACTTTCCATTCTGGACCATTTGAAAATCAATTATAACCTAATGTTACCAATGCAGAATATTTTAGTTTGCAGTTCTTAAGAATAAGGACTTTCTCCCACATTACCAACATATCATCCCTAAGAATATTAACTAATATACAACCTATATACATTTGTATCAATTTTTACATTTGGTTGTTAGGCATTTTTGTCTCTATTAATGTAGAATAGACCTCCTACTTATTTATTTCTTCATGATATTGAAAACTTTTTATAAAAGTAATTATAAGTTGTCATAGAAAGTTTCAAAACAACAGAATCTCCAGCCTTGTCACTTTTCCTTGTGACAGTATTAAATGCTAGGGATTTTGAACAGATGCTCTGATTCTCTGCCATAGTTTAGATTTTAAAAAATCCATAGGAACCATTGACTTCAACCTGATTGGTTAAGAAAACAAAATAACGGTAACCATTCATTCACACATACACTTGATAATGAATTAAACAGTAACATGTATTATGCATAGAGATTTAAAATATCATCAAGGTTTTATATCAGTTCAGATTGGTAAAGCATGACAAAACATGCTAGGACTAAAATGAAATGGACCTACACAATATTGAGTATTGTGTTATATAAATATCAATTAGATTAATACAGGTGGTAGTAATTTTTTTAATCATCTACACCTTTACTACTTAACTATAATTTTCCATCAATCACAGAGAAAAATATGTCAAATATATCCTAGTATGAATATGGAATTCTGTTTCTCTGTTTGTCAATTTTTGCTTCCTGTATTTTCAGGTTCTGTTTTTATCCACATACACATTATGAATTGTCATGTCTTCCTTATAAATTGATCTATCTTTATAAGATATACATTTTTATCTCTAGAAATACTGTCTTAAAGTCTATTTTATCTGATAGTAATATAACATTCTAACATTTTTATGTTTATTGTTTGCATATTATCATTTTCATCCATTTACTTTGTATCTATATGTGTCTTGTCTTTACTTTCTAGCACCCCTGTTCTATCGGAACCCAGGTTTTATACCAACACATGATAGTTCTCCAGGTTACACATGCACCAAATTCCTTCCAGAGCTCTGGCTAAACTCATTTCCAATTATCTAAAATTACCCAAGTTCCGTTATTTGTAATATTTGATGTAAAAAATATTTTAACTTCTATTCTGTGGTATGGGGCACATGGACCATCTATATTTACTCAGAGGTCCACTTGGGACTTGGTTTCAAGGAAATTAATGAAGTTAGAGATTCTGTCATCACTAAGGATGCATGTTGTTATCTCGATACCATTTCCCTGCCCTGTCCCAATGCACCAATTTTGTCCTGGAGTCAACAATTTAAAGGCATTTCTGGATCTTTCAACCTTTGTCACACATCTTAAAGCCATTTACTGCACTAAATCTGCCCTTCTTATTCATGTTTTTCTCTCTTTCCAGTCTGTTCTATGCCTTGATTACATCCCATTATTTAAAAGAAGCCAGAGAAACCATCAGAAACCTCTGTTTTAAGTATAGAACCTTAATGTTAAGCAAAAACAAAAGCTTCAGTGAGATTAATAATCCAAGTATCTAGCCTCACCTTTTTGTTCTTCATTCCATATTTATTTTCACATGATATGGCTCAATTAAGCAGAACAGTTTCATGCTTCCAAAAACAATCTATAATTGCCAACATCTAATTTTGTTAACCATATTGTTCCTAAAATATCCTTCCCTTACATCTATCAAAATTTCACCTATATCCAAGATATTAATAAAATATGATTTGTTTTGCAGAACTGCTATGTTTATATCTCCATTTTCTTAAATATCTATATCCTTAAAAGATATTTCTCTTGCATGGCCCTTGTCAATTTCCTTTAAATTGTACTTATTTTATTATGACTTTGTGCTTCCTCTACTTGATGTGAGCAGTTTGAAGGCAAAAACCATGCTTTCTTCATTTTTCTAGACCCAGGGTTCCTGGCACATGTCATGTGTCCAATTAATGGTGTTGAGATACATGGATCAATGAATGATTATCAGGGTTCCCTGACAATTCACAAGATCCCCTTCCTAGAAACAAAAGGATATTACCAACATTAACTTCCAGGTGAAATAAGGCATAAAGTATTTAAATTTATTACAAAAGAATCTTGAAGCCCTATTGAAGACAGAAACCGTGCAAAACCAGGCAGGCTGATAGGTTAACCAAGCTGAGTCTTCTGATCCCTTTAACTCACCCTAGCCATGACAAGATGTCATGGGCAAACAAAAGCAAAGTAGAATTCTGAACACTAGGCCTAAATTTGCTTCAGCACACATTATGGAAACCAAAACTGACATTAACCTGTGTGTAAGAAGATTCAAGGAAGGCAACTGAAAAAGGAACCACTTGACCCAGAACTTCCTTGGGTATTTTTACTGTGTGTTTGCATGTGTATTAGTTTGCTAGGCTGGTCAAAGCAGATACCATGTGTGTCAGTCAGTCAAAGGGGTGTTGATGCAAAATACCAGAAATCTGTTTGCTTTTATAAAGGGTATTTATTTGGAGTATAAGCCTAGAGTTATCAGGCCATAAAGCATAAGTTACTTCCCTCACTGAAGTCTTTTGCCACGTGTTGGAGCAAGATGGCTGCCAACATCTGCCAAGAGTTCAGGCTTCCTAGGTTCCTCTCTTTCCGGGGCTTGTTTCTCTCCAGGTTCAGCTGCCCTACTTTCTCCACAAGTCCAGCTGTAGACACTCAGGTAACTGGCTCTGTTTCTGGGCTCAGCTGCTCTGCTTCTCTGTGTGCTTACTTCCTGGGATCCAGCTCAGAAACTCGAAACTCCATTCTCTGCAGTGCAGTTTCTCTGTGAGTCAATGTCCTACTGACATGGCTCAATCAAAGCCTTAATCATTATTTAATCAAGTAAAGTAAAACCTCTGGATCTAATATAATCTAATATGCTCAGAGGAAAAGATCAGTTTACAAACATAATCCAATATCTATTTTTGGAATTCATAAATAATGCCAAACTGCTACACCATGAAACAAGTTGGCTTAAACAATGGGAATATATTAGCTTACAGTTTGAGGCCAGAAAAATGTCCAAATCAAGGCATTATCATGACGATGCTTTCTTCCTGAAGACCAGCTTCCAGTCATCTTTGACTCCTCTGCCTCATAGCAAGGCACAGGGCAGGATCTCCTGGTCTCACCCTTCTCTGCCATTTTTTGTTGATTTCAATTTCTTGCTTCCATGACTTTCTCTTATTCTCTCTGTATTCATTCCATTTATAAAGGACTCCAGTAGTAGGATTAAGACCCATCCTGAATGAAGTTGGTCCTACTCATTAACAGAAGTAACTTCATCACAAGGTCCTACTTATAATGGGTCTATACCCACAGGAATGGATCAAACCTAACAGCATGTTCTTCTGGGGTACATAAAGCTTCAAACCACCACAGTATTTGTTTGTTTGTTGTCTTTCTTCTAAGATAATCTGGACACAAAATTGTGGATAGGATAATAGTCTTGGGAGTCACTGCTAGTTGTACAAGTGAATAGGATTGGACAGACGCCACAGGTATAGATTTTCTTAAAACATCAAATTAGCAAAAATAAAGAAAAAAAGCATTCAAAAGTGAAAGATTCACAGCAGAAAGCCATCAAGACAGCAGGTTCAGGAGGGGGATTCTAATATATCTCTAAGGATAGTGGGAGATGGATATAAGGAGTTTTAATGAAATGATCAGGACAGATATGAGAATAAGAAAACAGGTTTAAAGAGTACAAAATTAATATAGGAATTTGAAAGCTATTCAGATCCCAGTCACTAGTTTATATCTATATATTTAAGCCTAAAATTATAGAAACAAAATCGATTTTAACTGTTTGAAAATTGTCACAACAATACCTAATAAAGCCTTGAGATATTATGGTAAGCATATGTCCAAACATTTCACGGGTTTTTATCAAAGGAGCACAAACATTTATAGACACCACTAAACAAAGACAAAAATAAACAAAAAAGAAAAGAAAGCAAACAACAGAGATGCAATGTATTTTTTATTTACCTTTAAGGATGCAAATAAGTAAATTGATAACATACATTTAGACAACTTGATAAACGGAATATGTAGCCTATTTGGGTGTGTGTGTGTAAACTTCTCAGTAATTGAGGAGACCTTTAAAGGCATCTAGACCAACCATGCATTTTATGTTTGATAAAAGCATTGAACTGAGACTGACTGAAAATTTCCCAATAGGTATTCTGATCCCTGGGGCCAATCTATCTCATCTTCACACAATTCTTTTTCCTTGTATTATTATTCCTTCTATTATTAATATAAAAGCCATTCTTCTGTAACATTCATGCACTTATCCAAACAAATATTGAGAACCTACTACATTGCAGGCAGTGTGCTGATTCAAGCACTAGGTTCCATACATCATAAGAACAATTCCTCTTACATATGAAACTCCTTCAAATATTTGAATTAATTAGTAAGAATTTCAGTGCAGACACAACCTTGTAATAAAGATTCCCAGGAAGACAATGGAAACATTTAGTTTTTTAAAACATGAAAACATATGCATTTATTATTACTTTGTAATTATTATGCTTATAATGATGTGGGAGCTTCAGTAGAGTTGATTTTTTGGAAACTGTTTATCATCAAGTTTCTGTTAAATTATTGTAATCCTCACAATTTAAGAATTAGCAGAGAGAATGAATTCCATTTTACATTATTAAACACATATATAAATATATACATTTGCAAAATTTTACTATTTCACAGTAAAGAATATTGTGAAGCTTTAGTAATGACTAAAATAAGTAGTCTTGCCTTCTGCAGTTGTTCTGGGTGCTGGTTGATTGCACATACTTCTCAATTGCTGAATAACCTCCCACTATATTTAATTTGAATGCTGTTCTGACAGCTTTAATCAACCATAAAATGCAATGAGTAGGTAACAGACTGAAAACTTCAGACAATTTTGCATAGCTATTCAACACTGTCATAAATAATAAGCTCTGTTTTTCAATGTTCACTCTTCCCCTACTTCTACCCCACTTGTACTTTTCAAATAAAATTGTGCCATACAATACAAAGCTTGCTAAAGTATGATTAATTAACATCCATTTTCCCCAACAATCGTAGCTTCCTATTTAGAAAGGGAAACAAGTGAGAAACATCCTTGCTGAACAAGTTAGGCCATAAAATCTCTTTCACTAAATAAAAAAGTATAAGTATATAAATGTACTATTCAGGTATTCAAATGGAAAATATAAATCCATTGATATATGGCCTACCCAGACTGAAATCCTTACACAAAAGGGATAGTAATGAAAGATAAGGCAAGAATCCCATTATGCTTTATTTCCATGAAGCCCGGCAGTTAGGTGTACTTGACACAGGTATGCTTGTGTGGGCTCTATCTCTACATACCAGGTAGCCAACTGTCATGGGTAGTTTACAGAAATCTGGCAGACTTCCAAATCACTAGCCCTAGCAAGGAGTTTTTTGACCCTTAACTTTATAGAAATGCAATATTGGGAGAGCACTCACTCAGTGGTAGCAGTGCACACCAGAAACTGTTGCTGCACAAAGAATAGAATTCTGAAATCTGCTCTCTGTTAATAGCTGATTGTCTTTGGTGTTTAGTGTAGAAGCAGAGGCATGCCGAGCCAGTAAGGGTTCAAAGTCGGGGTAGGATAGGCAGGCATGACATAAAAGGAAGAGCAGTTGATGTTTCATTGGTTTGAGAGAGGACAACTATCTTACACCTATTTGTACCAGATATGGGCTTTTTAAGCAAAAAGAAAACCATTCAGATGGGTGAACTTCAGCAATCACAGACCACTCCACATATCTCCATATAACAAGCACAAACAGAATTCCCAGCTTAATAAATTACTTATTCCTATTAAGACTTCCTATCAATACTAATATGTTATTTAATTTAGAATATGTTTACAATGCCTGAATTGTTTTCAGCTGTATATTATGTAGAAATAGCTTGATATTTCTAGCTCACATTTTTGTGAGCTTAACTTTTTATAAAATTAATAGACTTTTTGTTAGAGCAGTTTTGGTTCACAGAAAACTAAGCAGACAGTACAGAGTTCCCATTTATCCCTTTACTTACACACAGTTTTCCCTATTATTAACATCTTACATTAGCCTGGTACCTTTGATACAATTGATGAACCAATATCGATGCATTATTATTAACCAAATCTATAGTTTGCATTAGGGTTCACTCTTTGTGTTGTACAACTCTATGGGTTTTGATAAATGCAACATGTCATGTATCCACTGTTGCAGTATCATACAGAATTCTGTCACTGCCCTAAAAATCCCTGTGCTCCACCTATCCATTCCCCTTCTCCAAGTCCCCAGCAACCACAGATTGTTTTACTGTCTCTATAGTTTTGCCTTTTCCAGAATGTAGTATAATTGGAATCATACAGTATATAGACTTTGCACACTGGCGTCTTTCACTAAAGAATATGCATTTAAGTTTCCTCCATATCTTTTTGTGGTGTGATAACTCTTTTTTTATTAAGCTTTTTGTTGTGGTGATATTATATCACTAAATACTATTCTACTGTATAAATGTACCATAGTTTATCTATTCACCGTTTGAAGAATATTTTGGTAGCTCCAGTCTTGAACAGTTATGAATAAAGCTGCTAAAACATTCATATGCAGGCTTTTGTGAGGACATAAGTCTTCAACTCATATGAGTAAATATATGGAGCACAATTGCTGGATTGTATGGTAAATCGTTGTTTAGCTTTGCCAAACTGCCTTCAAAGTATCTGTGTCACTTTGCATTACTTCTAGCAATGAATAAACATACCTGCTGATCTCAATCATTGTCAGCACTTGTTTTATGTCTATTTTTTTTTTTTTAATTTAGCCTTTTTCTTTAGGTAGTAGTTGTGGCAGCTTGAGTCTTTTGCGGACCCTAGAAAATCCTGTTCTTGAATCTAATCCATTCCTGTGCCTATAAACCTATTGTAAATGGGGCCTTTTGATTAGATTTGGTTAAGGGAGCTTCCTTTTGATTAGACCACTTCAGTAGGCATGAACTATGGTGGGCCATAATCCTCTTACTAGAATCTTTTATAAATGGAAGAATAAAAAGCTCCAGACACAGAAAGAAGGCTGCAGAGCCAGAGAGGAACCCAGAAGCTGAGAGAGAAGAATCTGGCAGCCAGAGGATGAGAGAAAGCCTCTTTAGCCAGAAGCTGAAAGCAATGAGACCCAAAGAAGAGAGAGATGAGCAGACACTTCCATTTTTCCCTGCCATATGTCTTATTGCCCACAGCTGCAGCTCAGGGAAAAAGATCTCCTAATGATGCCTTGATTTGGACTCTTTCACAGGCTAAGAATTGTAAGCTTTTAACCTAATAAATTCACATTGTAAAAGTCAACCAATTTCTGATATATTGCTCCCAGTAGGTTTTCGCAAACTAAAACAATAGTGTCATCTTATTGTTGCTTTAATTTGTAATTTCTATAATTACATATGATATTGAAAATCCTTTCATGCTCTTATTGCCATCTATATATTTTCTTTGATGAGATGTCTGTTCAGATTCTATTTTTAATTGGGTTGTTTGTTTTCTTCTTGTTGACATTTATGAGTTCTTTGTACATTTTGGGGTTTTTTTTGTTTTTTTTTTAAGATTTTA
>JAQZBX010029987.1:0-27022 GCA_029593785.1 Cabassous unicinctus
ACAAATAACTTGGTCTTTTACCTAAAAAGAGGTAACATACTAAAAATAGTTAACTTCATTGAATGAAGTATTTAAAACTGTTGTATAATTAAAAGAAATTTTCTAATTTTATAAAAATTAAAGCTATATGAATAAAAAGTTCATATGAATACTTTAAAAGTGTATAAAATTCCTGAAAATATAATAATGTTTCAATATATTAAATAAAATATAATGCTATTAATCATAATTTTCAGTTATCAGTACAAAAAGACAGCAGCCATTAAAGGCTGCTGGGGTAATGCATAACAGTAAATTATAGAAAAATAAAATAACACCCCTGCAGAATGTAGTGGTCCCAAATATTGCTGGTTTGTTGCAAGGGGTTAATATCCAGGTATGTCACTATCACTTTGTTTTAAAACTTGCTGAGGCTTTCTTTGTTTTTTTCTTGGATGGGTCAAGTCAGCCCACATATCTTGTCTATTCTTTTTTTCTCTTTTTAATTAACTTTTTTCTTTTCAACTCTTTCTTTACTCTTTCTCTCTCTCTTCATCATTTTTACCTTTTAAAACCTTCTGTATATTTTTCTCTATATGGTTTCCCTTTCCATGGTAGGACTACAATTTTTTTCCCTATGACTCTACACTGCTTACATGAGTTAAATATTCATTTTAGTAAGTCTTATATGGCTTCTAACTTTTATTCTAACTTTTATTGTTATTACTCTTATCCTTTTTCCTTTCTTACCTCTTTTGATTACTCTGGCCCTAATTTTTTCCTTCAACGGAACATAGAAAACAGCAAGGAAATAGAATGGTAAGAACAAAGTGTCAAAGACAAAACTTAACAAACACATAGAACCACCAGCTAAATAAAACTTTACAGCAGAGAGAGAAGCTAATCAACTGAAAAACTGATCAAGATAAAATGATGACCAGAGGGCAACAAAAGATTACAAACCATACTGAGAAACAGGAATACATGGAATGGTCCATGAACAAACTAAAAACCAGGAAGAGATTCTGAACAAAAAACAACTATTCAAAGGTGTCCAAAGAAATATCATGGACCACATTAATGAAGTGAAGGAAGAGATTAAGGATATTAACTCCACACAAAGGGTCTCCTGAGCGCTCTGGAGACACCCAGGTCCTATATAAGGAAGGATAACCCCAGAGACTGATGCCTTATCTGTGGGATCTCCTTTGGAATCTGTGCTCCTGAGGGTGACAGAGTTGGACTCAAATAAGTCCTCCATGCACATGGTCTTTCAGTCCCTTCTATTCAAACCTGTATGAGATGCTGGAGTTTCTAGGTGTACTTCCAGAGACTGGAGCCTGTGGCCTGTCCATGTGCCAGCTGTGCCTGGAATCTTGGTGCAGCTGCAACTCATACTCTAGAGCTCAATGGACTCATCCAAGTCACCTGGTGAGGAGATGATGATGGACAATTGCCATCGCAGGGAATGCAGAGAGCCTGCATTTGCAGGCACGGTAATCCCATCCACCATATCCATGGGATATAAGCCCACTCTCACTTGGAGGTGGAGTGGATGTCACCATCCCAGACTTCTCAGGATTGGGGGAAGAGCTATGGACCAGAGTAGACTTAATGGTATTCTGTTGTAGACATTTTGTGATTCAAGCAATGGAAGAAATTATAACAGAGAGGTGGAGCCAGTGGCCACTAGATGCTTTGGGGGCAGGGAAGGGAAAAGCAGTTGCAATACAGGGGCTTTCTCAGGACTTGGGAATTATCCTGAGTGACATTGCAATACAGATATAGGCCATTTTACATCAGCATATACCATGCAGAACTCTGTGGGAGAGAGTGTGGTCTAAAATGTGAACTATGGTCCATGCTTAATGGCAAAACCCCAGGATGTGTATAGCCATTGCAAGTGATGTGCCACACTAATGAAAGATGTTTATGTGAGATATTATGGGAGGTGTGGGAGATGGGGAACATGGGAATCTCTGTAATTTTTGTGTAACATTTATGAAATCTAAGCATCCTTTAAAATATGTAAAAAATATATATATATATATAACTTTTTTGTAAGGAAATGCACATATATGCATATATATTTATATATAATTTTACAAATATTGGTTTGTATTGTGAAAAATTTGATTTTTACCCACAATAATAATAAAAAAAAGAAGACACGGGGAGAACATACCAAAGAAATTGTAAACATACATAAAAATATACTGGATATGATGGTGATGAATGGCACAATCCAAGAAAACAAAAAGACACTGGAATCACATAACAGCAAATTTGAACAGGCAGAAGAAAGAATTTTCAATGTGGAAGACAGTACATTTGAAATCAAACAGATAGTAGAACAGATGGATAAACAGTTAGGATAAAAACAACAGGGACTTAGGGATTTAAGGAACCACACAAAATACGCAAATATATACATTATAGGCAAATCAGAGAGAGAAGAGAAAGGAAAGGGAACAGAAGGAGTGTTGAATGAAATAATGGCTGAAATCTTCCCAACCCTATTGAGAGAGATGGATGTACAAGTCCAGGAAGCACAGCACACCCAAAACAGTATAAATCCCAACAGGCCTACTCCACAACATATACTTGTCAAAATGCCCAATGCTCATGATGAAGAGAAAATACTCAATGCAGCAAGAGAAAAGAGAACAATCACATACACGGGAAGCCCAATAAGAATAAGTGATGATTTCTCATCTGAAACCATGGAGGCATGAAGACTGTGGTATGACATACTCAAGGTAAAAAAGAAAAAAATTTCAACCACAAATTCTCTGTCCAAAAAAGCTGACATTCAAAAATGATGGAGAGTTAAAAATATTCATAGATAAACAAAAATTAAGAGTATGCCAAACAGAATCCTGCACTTCAAGAAATAAAGAAAGTTCTACAGGTTGAAAGGAAAAAAACAGGAAAAAGATAGAGGAGAGTGTAAGAACAACCAAAAAGACAAAAATATAAAAACAACATATGACATACATAAACCCAAATAATACATGTCTGAGCTAAGAAATTCTTTGAGAGTAATTACACTGAATGTTAATGGATTAAATTCACCAGTCAAGAGACACAAATCAGCAGAATGGATAGGGAAATATGACCGATCTATATGTTGTCCACAAGAAAGGCATCCAAATTGCAAAAGAAGAAGTAAAAAATTCACCATTTGCAGACGACATGATCCCATACATAGAAAGCCCTGAGAAATATACAACAAAGGTTCTAGATATTATAAAGGAGTTCAGTAAAGTCGCAGACTATAAGATCATTGCTTAAAAATTAGTAGCATTTCTGTATACCAATAACGAGCAATCTCAGGAGGAAATCAAATAAAAAATACCATTTACAATAGTAAGCAAAAGTATTAAATACCTAGGAATAAATTTTGCTAAATATGTAAAGACTTATATACTGAAAACTACATAACACTGTTAAAGGAAATCAAAGAAGACTTAAATAAATGGAAGTATATTTCCTGTTCATGGATATGAAGACTAAACATCATCAAGATGTCAATCTTACTCAAACTAATCTACAGATTTAATGCAATCCCAATAAAAATCAACACTGTATTTTTTAATAAATTGGAAAAATTAACAATGAAATTTATTTGGAATGGAAAGAGGCCCCAAATTGGCAAAGACATATTGATAAAGAAAAACAAAGTTGGAAGTATCACACTACCTGACTTTAAAACATACTACAAAGCTAAAGTGTTCAAAACTGCATGAGATTAGAACAAGGACAAACATACTGACCAATGGAACCGAATTGAGAGTTATGATATTGATTCTCAAATGTGCAGTCATCTGATATTCAACAAGACCACCAAGCCCACTCAGTTGGGAGAGAATGGCCACTTCAACAAGTGGTGTTTGGAGAACTGGATATCCATATCAAAAAGAATGAGAGAGGAGCACCATCTCACAGCTTATACAAAAATCAACTCAAGATGTATCAAAGATCTAAATATAAGAGGCAAGACCATAAAGACTTTGGAAGATAATGTAGGAAAGCATCTACAGGACCTTGTAATAGGAAAGGGTTTCATGAATTTCACAGCCAAAGCATGAGCAGCAAAGAAAAAATAGATAAATGGGATCTCCTCAAAATTAAAAATTTTGCACCTCAAAAGACATTATCAAGAAAATAAAAAGACAGCCTACACAATGGGAGAAAATATTTGGCAACCATATATCTTCTAGGAGCATCATATCCTGCCTATATAAAGAAATCCTACACTTCAAAAATAAAAAGAAAAACAACCCATTTAAAAAATGGTCAAGTGACCTGAAAACACACTTCTCCATGGAAGAAAGACAAATGGCTAAAAAGCACATGAAAAAATGCTCAACATCACTAGATATTAGGGAAATGCAAATCAAAACTTCAATGAGATATCATCTTACACACATTAGAATGGTGGCTATTAATAAAACAGCAGAGTATAAGTGTTGGAGAGGATGTAGAAGAATGGGAACCCTCATCCACTGCTGGTGAGATTTTAGAATGGTCCAGCCACTGTGGAGGACAGAATGACGGTTCCTCAAAAAAGTAAGTATAGATCTTCCTTAGGATCCAGCGATTAAATGCTTATGGGTGGTAGCCCACAACCTTCACTACTCTTTCTGTTTCTTGTAAACCTTTCTTACAGACAGTAGCTCTCTGAGACTGCTCAATTTCCTTAATTCATATCAGTGAGGTCATGTACTGTTCATCCTTCAATGCCAGGCTTGCTTCACTCAACATAAGATCTTCAAGATTCATCATGTTATTCCGTGTGTTTGCACTTTATTCCTTCTTACAGCTGAGTAATGTTCCATTGTATGTTTGTACCACATTTTGTTCATCCATTCTTCTGTTGATGGGCACCTGGGTTGCTTCCAGATTTTCACAATAAGTGAACAATGTCACTATGAACATTGGTTTGCATATATCTGTTTGTGTCTTTTTTTATAGAGTGCAGTTTTGTATTGAAGTGATAAGACAGGAGGGTAGTGATATTAATCAGTTGGGTGGTGAAGGGTTTACAGGTGGATAGATTGGGAAGGGTGACTCATATGGTCCAGGATCCTGGGGGGAGGGTTAGGAGAGGGACCAGGTGAACACTGGGAATTTGTGGGTATGAGGTTGAAAGTACAGAGGTGGGAATGTTCTTATGGCAAAATGACAAGGAAGGGTCCCTGGTTTAGGGTGTTGGCTGGGGGGCATTTGGGACAGGGTGCACCTAGAGCAGACATCTAGGCAGTGTGTGAGTGTTCATTTTGTCATAATACATTGGATCAGTGGGTGAAGATGAACATAATAAGCAGGAAGGATTTGGATTCCTATCTTTGGGAGGACCTATTTTTCAGAAATAGGCAGGAATCTCCCAAGAGCAAGGGTGGTTCCTAATAGGGGAGGATAAACCAGTGTGTCAATACCTCTTGTTGCATGTAACTATGAATCTTGTCATTCAATGAGTAAGCCAGTGAGTCATCTTGGGCACTGGGTGGGGGAAGGGGTGGGAGGAATAGAATAGATCAAACAGGGGGTATTTAGTGGACATTGGAAATGTTCTTCATTACCATACACTGATGGACACAGGACATAGTAAATATAAAAATTTATAAAAGTGTATGGTCTAAAATGTAAACCATAGTGTAAACCATTGACAATGTTTAGTAGATATGTTTCACTATTTGTATATCAGTTATAACAATGTTACCATCCACTTATAAAAAGGTATTCATATCAGGGGAAAGAAAAAGGGTAGGGTGTTGGGTACATGAGAGTCTTCTGTATTCTGTGTGTGATTTTGCTGTGACCTAAAACTTCTTTGAAAACAAAATGAAAAATGATGAGATACTGGGGAATGAGAGGGGAAAGGTGCCATGGTACAGACTGGTCACCAGATATTGCAGTGATGAAAGGCAAAATTTCCAAAACAATTTTTTTTATGTTTTTCATTTTTAATATCCCAATCTTTTAATTTTATTTCACTTTTAGTTTTTAAAAATTTTTTTGATGTATTTTATCTCCTACACTTAAACTTATCATTATTATTTTTTTCCTATTAATTCTATTCAGTTATTGTAATGGCTTCATCTTTGAAGAAGATTTGGTTCACAGAAGGGTTGCAACTAAGGTGGGGGAGGATGATAGGTGTGGGGTGTCAGGGATGGGGGATGCATGGAGGAAGTTCACCTGAGCATAAATATAAGATATATAAAAATTTTCAAATGTTCATGGGGCATAGTCACAGTGGGTGTAGAATCACTCAAAAAATGAGGGAATACTGAATTCCCATCCTGGAGAACTCTGCCACATTCTCTAAGGGAGCAGCAACAGTCCCTGAAGTGCAGGGGTAGTGACTGGTGAAGAAGGATGATTCACTGATTGGCCGTTGATATTGATGACTAACCATATAAATCTTTGCTTTTGAAATTGAAACTCAGCCTATTGTTATGAGGGGCCTAAGGGTTGCCTCCTGAGAGCCTCCTTGTTGCTCAAATGTGGCCTCTCTGTAAGCCAAACTATGCATATGAATGCATTACCTTCCTCCCAGGGTGGGACATGACTCCTGGGAATGAGCCTACCTGGCATCAAGGGATTACTACTGGCACTGATTGGCAATGCAACTTGAAAAAGACTGTGAATAAAAGGGGGAAAAGGTAAAGACAAATGAGTTTATATGGCTAAGAGACTTCAAAATGAGTTGGGACGTCATCCCAGAAGTAACACTTACACACTTCTCTGTAATATGTCATAGAATACCAAAATGGACATCACCCTAAATAGTGGAGCTCCTGAGGCCTCTGGAGACACCCAGGTCCTATGTCAGGGTGGATAGTTGAGGAGTTTGGTGCCTTGCCAATGGGCCCTACTTTGCAGTTTGTGCTTCTGAGAGTGACATGGTTTGACTCAACTGTGTCATCCCTGCACATGGTTCATCTGTCCCTTCTATTCAAACCTATACTTGGTGCTGAAGCCTTTGTGCTGTCCATGTGCCAGCTGAGCCCTGAACCTCAGTGGAGCAGCAACTCCTCTTCTACAGCTCATTGGACTCACCCAGGACAACTGGCGGGGAGATGATGATGGACTATGGCCATCCCAGGGAATGGAAAGAGTTTGTAGCTGCAGGCAGGATAATCCCATCCATATTCCGCATGAGATATAAACCCCCTTTCAATTGGAAGTGGAGTGGATATCACCATCCCAGACTCCCCAGGATGAGGGGAAGAGTAATGGACTAGAGTGCACTTACTGGTTTTCTGCTATAGACATATTGTGATTCAAGCAATGGAAGAAATTACAACATTAATGTGGAGTGTGTGGCCACTGGTGGCTGTGGGGGTAGAGTGAGGGAAAAGAGTTGTAAAACAGGGGCTTTTTAAGGCCTTGGGAATTGTCCTGAGTGACATTGAAATAACAGACATAGGCCATTTTATATCATCATATAACATGCAGAACTGTGTGGAAAGAGTGTGGCCTATAATGTGAACTATGGCCCATGGTTAATGGCAAAACCCCAGGATGTGTTTATCAATTGCAATTAATGTGCCACACTAATGAAGGATATTTATGTGGGATGTTTAGGGAGGTGTTTGAGGTGGGGCATATGGGAATCCCTATATTTTTTGTGTAACATTTATGAAATCTAAGTATCTTTTAAAAGAAAATTTTTTTAAAAAGTAAAATTATAAAAGTAAATTAAAATGAAATGATTTTTCAAGAATTAACTGATTACTTAGAATAGTTTTGTGTTTGTATCAAATTCATAATCATATGCTTTACATGTGTCATGTGACATATAAGTTATGCAACATGGCAGTAATCTTTAATCTTGCTTTACTGATGTCATTGAGAAATGTATCATCTAATTCTAACTCTTTTGATGGTGTTATATCAACATTATGGGTGATATTCAAAGCTACATTGGTGCAGAAGTCTGGGTCATTGTGTACTTGCATGAGATATAGTTCCCTAACTCAAATGGCCAAGCACATGCAAACTTGATTTTATGTGAGTGAGAAATGAAATATGATTTTCACTATATTGGATATGGTGAAGCTATAGGTTAATTTGAGGAGAATTGACATTTTATCAAACTTTGATGTTCCAATCCATAGACAAGATATATGTATTTAGGCCACCTTTAATTATTCTCAGCAGTTTTCAGTGCAAATCTGAACATCTATTTTCCTGATTTATGTCTCAGCATTTCATATGTTTGATACTATTATAAAAGTTATAATTTTAAAATTCAGTTTCCAAATTTCTTTGCTACTATATAGATATGTTTTTGTCTCTATTATCAATCTTTTTATATGCATTTTTATTTGTAGAAAGTTTTCTTTTGAGTTTATTGAATTTTCTATATAAACAACCACCTAAAATGAGAATAAGGATAATTCATTTACAAAGTGTACACATTTTTTGCCTGACTGAATAGACCAGAGCACCCAATAAAATGTAAATATGCTAAGGGAGGAATTCTTGTCTTGTTACTGATTTTCTGGGGAAATCTTTCAGTCTTTTACCACTCAATATGATGTTAGCTGTAGGTTTTTTGTATATCCCATTTATCATGTTTAGGAAGTTTGCTTGTAATCCATGTTTGGTGAAATTTTATATCTGGGAATGATTTTTGTATTTGTTCATTGTCTTTTCTGCATCTATTGAGATGATTATATGGTTTACTTTTCAGTTTGCTAATATGCTTAATTAAATTATTTTATTTTCTGTTTTTAAACAAACTCTATATTCCTGGACTGAATCCCACTTCATTAGAATACATTATCCTTCTTTAAAAAAAAATAAAATAAACATGATTTACTTAATTCTTGAACACATTTATAAACACAGCTTTGATAGTTTTGTCTGCTAATTCCAAGTCTGAGGACATTAAGAGACAGTTTCTATTAACTATGTTTTTCCTGTATGTGTGTCACTTCATTTATTTTGATCATATATTGTAGCATGTCTGGATTCTGACTTTTCACCTGAAGGTTTTTGATGGTGCTGTTCCTGCTGCTCTTGTTGATCTTGATTGTTTCTTTCTTCATTCAATCCTGTAACAATTTAAAGTTCTTTTATGAATCCCAAAAAGAAACTAATCCATTCCTGTATATGTGAGACCCTTTTGATTGGACTATGTCAGCGAGGCATGACTCAAATTGAGTCTCTGCCCTCTTGCTGGTACTGATGAAAACACACATCAGTAAAAGGGAGTAAAAGGGAGCCACCATATTTGATCCTGCACTGTGAGAGAAAGGACTCCAGTTACACCCACAGCTCAACTGCAGAGAGGAGCCCAAGAGAGACTCAAAGAGCTGAGGTCTGTGGAGAGATGAGCCATATGCCTGATAGCTTGCCGTGGAACTCCAGAAGGGGAGCATCTGAGACTGAAGTAGGAGTCCTGGAAATTGAAAATCCCTATGCCTGATTGCTTAAAGCTGTGCTACAGGAGCTGGGCTCCATGTGATGGTCAATCTGGAGAGGAAGGCAGAGACCTTGGCAGAGATTTGTGGACATCTTGATTCCATGTGGCTGAACAACAGGATCAACAGTAGTTGACTTGGTGAGAAAGTGCCACTTACGGTGCCTTGATATGGATATTAGATGACCTCAGAATCAAAAATTTTACCCCAAATGAATCATCTAAATAAAAGCCAATCCAATTCTGGTATTTGGCATTGGCCACCCTTTGAAAAACTAAAACAGAAATTGGTACCAGAAAAGTCGATTGTCACTGCTTGCAATTACCACAGATGTTGGAAAGACTTTATAAATGGTAAGGGGTATTTTTGGAGAAATTGTGAGATACTTGACAGAAAATGCCTTGATTTCTTTGAAAATACTGTTAGTTAAAATATGTATACTAAAGATGATAAGATTTTAGTGGAAATTGTTAACATATTATTGGGAAATGAGGAAAAGGAAAAGCTTCTTTTAAAGTTGCAGAAAACTTGGCAAAATTGACTCCTGATGCTAGTTGGAAGACAGAATTTGAAAAGTATGAGCTTGGGCATTTAGCTGAGGAAATTTCCAGATTAAATGTGGAAAATGCAGCCAGGCTTCTGCTTATAGATTATAACAAAATATGAGAGAAAATCAATAAACTAAGAACTGAAATGCTGGGCACAAAGAAACCAGAAATTAAGGGACTGTGAAATTCCAAGATTCTAGGAAAAAAGCCCCCAGAGGATAATGTGTAAATGAGAATGCAGCATTAGTCAAGCCCATGGAAGTGGTGGGCCCCACAATGACCTACACAGAAGAATACATCATTCCATACATGACTCTCAGACATTGAAATCTAATGGAATATGCCCTACAGGTTTTTGAAACACTTTGAGACTGTTATGCCCATTTTCCTTCCATTTTCTCCTTATGGTAATGTAAATGTTTATCCTCTATGTTCCTCCTTTGTATATTGAAACAGAAAATTGTTTTATAAGTTTCACAAGGCTACAGCCAGAGGGGAACTTTGCCCCAAGACAAACTGCATGCCTATAATTGATTTTAATGTGATTTTTTACTTAGCTTTACTTTCCATGGAAAGATCCTTTGTAGAGCACCATCTGCTGGTAGGATGGAAAACTGTAAGAAGTAAAAAAAACTTTTGAAGTCTAAGACTGCTTGAATCTGGTGTAAATCCCTTTAGTGGCTCCCTGGCCTTGTTTTGATAACTTAAGCTTGAAAATTTTAAAGAATTAGAATAAGTTGAACCAAAAATCAAAGAGGAACCATGAAACAAAACCACTAGGAAAAAGAGAGTTTGATCATCAGAGTAAATTCACCAATATAATCATATGCTAGACATCAGAAAAGAAATTATAAGTGACATGAAGAATCAGAAAAATATAGCACAGCCAAGGGAATAAATAAAAAATCCTGATGAGAAGCTAATTTAAGGATTTAAGACAACAAACCAATCATGGTCACACAAGTTTCATAAATCAATTCAGGAAGTTGAAGGAAAATATGACTAAATAGAGAAAAGATATTCCAAAGATACTGGGGAGCATAAGGAGCAAGTTGAAACCCTGCAAAGAAAAGTAAAAAAATATGGGAAAGAAAGACACATTGGATGAGAATAAAAGTTCATAATAGTCATATAAAAATAGATTGAATTGGCTGAAGACAGAATTAGTGAATTAAAAGACAGAGCATCTAAACTGGAAAAGACAGGAAAACAGGAAAAGAAAAGAATGGAAAAAATTGAACACATTCCTGGGAACAGAATGACAGTCCAAAATGCACAAACAATATGTTATAGCTGTCCCAGAAGGAGAAGAGAATGGAAAAGGGGCAGAAAGAATATTTGAGGTAATAATAACTGAAAATTTCCCAAACTTTATCAAAGTCATAAATAGTTATATCCAAAAGGGGCAATGCATGGCAAACAGAATAAATCTGAACAGACCTATGTAGAGACACCTACAAATCTAAATATCAAATGTCAGGTATAAAAAGAGGATTCTGAAAGCAGAAAGAAAAAGGCAATGCACCACATCCAATCAAAGCTCAATAAAACTCAAAGATGAAAAGGCAGTGTTATGATGTACTTAAGGTATTGAAAGAGAAAAACTGCCAGCCAAGATTTCTTTATCCAGAAAAACTGTCCTTTAAAAAAATCAGAATGAGTTTAAAGTCTACAAACAAACAAAAACTGAGAGAGTAGTGTACCAAAAGGTCACATTTACAAGAGATACTAAAGGGACTGCTACAGCCTGAAAGGAAAATCAGGGGCAAGAGACTTGGAGAAGAGATAAAAGTAAAGGTTATTAGTAAGGGTAACTTAAAAGTTAAAAAGACAGAGAATAGTAAGCTATAACATTGGAAATCCAAAGGATAAAATAGATGAAGTATGTAATGCCTTTACAGTAATAACATTGAATATTAATGGATTGAATTGCCCAATCAAAAGACATAGACTGACAGAATAGACACAAAATATGAGCCATCTGTATGCTGTCTACTTGTACTCTAAAGTACTGGTATTCTTTACTGGGAATGAAATACTTTGATCCTTTGCAAACACACAAACAGGACTTGTCTGCTTTGCACTCAAGATTATCTATTTTTATTTTCTGAATGGATGTTTAGAAATTCTTTTTATGAAAAATAAATGCTGGTTTAAAATAAGCTATTTTAACATATAACTATATTTCCTTTTACAAAAATGCTGCTTTTCTATGATGTAAACAATTGTTAAGTGGCAGATTTTAAGGAAGTATTCTTTTCTTTAAAAACTCAGTATGGGAAATGGAGGGGGCTCAAGCAATTAGGCCCCTCCTTCCCACCTGGACGGCCATTGTTCTGTTCCCAGTGCCTGCTAAAAAGAACGTGAGCAGACAGCAAGCACAAACAATGGGGGGGGGATAAGTTAAAAATAAATAAATCTTAAATTTCATTTAAAAAGAGTCTGTATCCCTTTGTGTGAAAGGAACAGAAAGAAGGTTCACATTTGCTTTAAAGCATATGTTATGTCCCTTACCCATTTACAATGATGCTACCTTTCTTTTATTGGAGAAATAAATGTCAATATATCCATATATTAAAGGGTCAATAAAATCGACTTTTCAAAAAGATTCTTTTAGAGATAGCTGTAAGATCATATTTGAAAGCAACCCTCTCAAAACCAGTCAACATCCTTACAAGAGTTTTTGCTGCCAGCGTGACTGGAAATACCAAAACTAGTTTCAGCTTTGTATGTAGGGGGTGATCTGCCCTGAGACTATACTGTCCTCCCCCTGCACTCTTCCTTTAAAGAAATTTGTATTTTTCTCTAGCATGCTCCTGAATTAATCTCTGTGTATTTTTAAAAAGTGCTTGGAGCATTATATATATGACATTACAAAATTATTATAAAGCCTGTGTATTCTACTGTGTTTAATACTGCATTAACCTGTGCAAGGATTTTGCATTTTTATGCATTTGTCCATTCTTCTAACAAGATATCATTATTAACTAAAGTTTCCTGAACAGTTTCTTGTCAAGTTTCAATAATGGCACCTCTTGCTCTCTCCCTCTTCTTTCCTCCCTCCCGCTTTTTCCTTCCTTCATTTTCTTTTTTCTCTCTCTTTTTATTGAGAAACCACCTTATCTAGTTTTAGACATTTCAAATTCCTAAAATATGAACTGTTGGGTGGTCTGTAACTTGGCCCTCAAACAACTCTTTCTGGGCTCTCTTGGCCTGTTTTTATCTATACCATATGATTTTATTTTACAACAACATCATGTAGTTGAACTGCAACCAACAGAAAAGAATCTGTCTAAATAATTCTGAAAAGTCTTTTCAAATACCCTCATCTGCAGTCTTGGTTCTTACCTATGATTCAGAACCACCTCTTTCCATATTTGTACTCTTCTGAAAACTTGCAGTAACTCTAACATTTACAACGGTGATAACCTGTCCCAAGTCTCTGCTAAGAACAACTGGAAATTTTCCCCAGGAAACATTTCATGGGGTGTGGTCACTCCCTCTGTTTTAGCTGTGACTCCTTAAGGTCATCTGGTAGAAGGAAATGAAGGCTGAGCTACCTGCAGGTCTGATAAGGTCAGTCTTCCCTCTTTAAATGCAAATGAAAGAAGGGATACGTACACAGAGACACACATATATACATTAACTCTGTTCTGATTTCCTCCTAAATTTGTTGATACACCTAAATGTTTTCAAAGGAAAATAATTAAATTTTACTCTTACTTCTCAAAAGAAACGGAGAAAAAAGTGTATCTTCAGAGATTTCAAAGTGAGTTGGGAAGTTATTCCAGAGGTTATGTTTATGCAGATCTCAGGAGGATCTCATTGACTACCACAGTAAACTGTGCCTCAAACAGGGGTGCTCCTGAGGGATCTAGAGAGATCTAGAGCTATAGGTAGGGAGACAACCCCAGGAAATCAGGACCCCATTTGGTGGACTTCACCTTGCATTATCAGTATATGATAACCTATCATAGTTAGATTCATTTGTAATTTTCCTATATGGTTCTTCTTCCCCTTTTATTTGAACCTATAATTAGCACTATAGCCATCAAATATATATCCAAGAGACAAATCTTCAGGATGTTCATGTGCCAGTTCGACCCTGAATCTCAGCAGAGTTGCAGTAAACACCTACTCTCAAGTTCATTTGGCTCACCCAAGGAAACTAAAAAAAGGATGATGATGGACAATGTCCATCCCAAAAAACAGGGAGTATCTACAACTGTAAGCAAGACAGTTCCATCCATCTGCCCCATGGGATATAAACCCCTTCTCATTCAGAAGCAGAGTGTACATCACCATCCCCAAATCCTCAAGATTGAAGAATGAATGCACATAAGAGGGGAATGCAAAAATGGACCAAAGTAGACTTATTATTATTCTAATAATGAAAGAAATTATAACTGTGTTATTAAGACAGTGGTCAACAGAGGCTCTGAGGGGAGGAAGAGGGAAGAATACTTGTAACATGGGGCATGTTTTGGACATTGGGATTGTTCTGCATGATGTGATTATAGACACAGGCCATTATACATTTTGTCAAAACTGATAAAATTGTGTGGTGTGAAGTGTAAACCATAATGTAAACCATAGACAATGGTTAGTAGCATGGCATCAATATGTGTTCATCAATTGTAACAAATGTACCACATTAATGAAAGATATTGTTAATAGAAGAAAGTATGAGTGATTGATGGGGGGATATAAGGGAAGTCCCTATATTTTTGATATAACATTTATGTGACCTAAAGCATCTTTATTTTTTTAAATATATATTTTTATATTTTTTTAAAAAGGTATTTAGATGACATAAATTACATAAAAATAAGGGGGATTCCTATATGCCCCGTTTCCCACACCTTCCACATTTCCCCACACCAACAACATCTTTTATTAGTGTGGTACATTTGTTACAATTGAATCATTTTAGAGCATTGCCACTAAGCATGGATTTCAGTTTGCACTGTAGTTTACACTCTCTCCCACACAATTTTGTAGGTTATGGCAAGATATGTAATGGCCTATATCTGTCATTGTAATGTCATTCAGGAAAATTTCCAAGTCCCCAAAATGCTCCCATATTCACCTATATTTCCCAATCCCTGCCCTCAGAACCTCCAGTGGCCACTGCCTCCACATGAATGATATAATTTCTTCCATTTTTAGAATCACAATAATTCGATAGTAGTATAGCAGTAAGCCTACTTTAGACCATATTTCATTTTCAGTTCCTTGGGATGGTCGTTGTCCATCATCTTCTCCTTGTTAGTTATCCTGGGTGAGTCCATTGAACTGGAGAATACATATTGCAGCTCTATTGAAATTCAGGGTCCAGCTGGCACATGGACAGCCCAGAGATTAAAGTCTCTTAGATGTACACCTACCACCTTCAGCAACAACTATAGATACAAATAAAAGGGACAGAAGAGGCATGTGTAGAGAAGTCACATCTGAGGCCAACTCTGTCACACTCAGGAGCACAAACTCCAAAGTGGGGCTATTGTTAAGGCACCAAACTCCAGAGCTCTCTCCCGTGACTGTAGGACCTGGGTATCTTCAGGGCCTTCATGATCCCCACTATTTGGGGTAGTATGTACCTTGGCTGTCTATGAGATCCTGCTGATGCATTACCTCTCTGATGACCTCCCAACTCACTTTGAAGTCTCTTAGCCATATACACACATTTGTCTTTACATTTTCCCCCTCCTATTCAAGGTCTTTTTCAGTTGTATCACCAGACAGTGCTTGGTAGTAATCCCTCAGTGCCAGGGAGGCTTATCCGTGGAAGTCATGTTCCTCACTGGGAGGAAGGTAATGTATTTATATGCTGAGTTTGGCTTAGAGAGAGGCCACGTTTGAGCAACAAGGAGGCACTCAGGAGGTAACTCTTTTGCACTCTACAACAGTACACTAAATTGCAAATTCAAGAGCAAAAGGCCCATAAGCATAGTCATCAATATCAAGGGCTCATCAATGTACCATCTTTCTACACTAGTCATTGCCCCTGTACTGGGGGGATTGTTGCTTTTCCATTAGAGAATGTGACAGAGCTCCCCAAGACGGGAATTCAATATTCTTTGAGGTTATTGTGTGAATCTCTACTCACTGTGGCATTGCTCCATGAACATTTGAACATATTTATACACTTTAAATGTATGCCCAGGTGAACATCCTCCAATGTATCCCCCATCACTGACACCCTACACCAATGATTCTCCCCTTCCACAGTTGTAACATTTCTGTGGTCCAAAACGTCTTCAAAAATGAAACCAAGAATATTGCCAAATTCAATTAATAGGAAAATGAAATACCAATGACAGGTTTAAATATAAGAAATAAAATACATAATAATTTAGAGAAACTAAAACTAAAGTTTAAAAAAATGGGGTGTTAAAAAATGAAAAACATTAAAAAAATAAAATTAATAAAGGAAATATTTTTTGCCTTTCATCAATGTAATATCAGTTGTCCTGTATGTACAATGGCATTTTCTTCCATTTATTCCCCAGTGTTGTACTTTTTTAATATATTGTCTTCAGAGAAGTTTTAGGTCACAGTAAGGTTACAACATAATATAGGGGATGCCCATATACCCAACATCCTTTCTATTTTACCCCTTCCCTATTAATTATCTTTTTGTTTGTGGGTGATACATTGGCCAAAACTGGTGTATAAATATTAAAACATAGCTACCAACCATTGTCAATTGTTTACATTAAGGTTTACATTTTAGACCATAAACTTTTATAATTTTTGGATGAAATTTAACTTGGCCTGTATATATCATTGCATGGTCATGCAGAAGACTTCCATTGCCACCAAATACCTCCTCTTCAATTGCTTCTATTGCTCCCTCACCCTCCCCTTGAGGCCCAGAAAAAAAGTCTATCTCAGGGTAATGCTGGATCCTGTTCAGGGTAGTTTTAAAATTTTATGGTCTATGAACATAAGTGGCAGTTACCTTTGAGTAAGCCTGGTATTGAAACCACTAGTCCACATGGTGTCTTGCAAGGGATAGAGATTTCTGTGCTTACTTTTGATTTTTGAGATGGATGAACTATTTTTTAATTGGAATTATGCTCATAATGGAGTGAGTTTAAACAATAAAATTTAGGCTCCTTACCTCTAGTCTAGGATGTAAATACATTCTTGAGAGCAGGTCCAAGAGTATGGCTCTGAAAGATGACAGCTGTCTTTACAGGGAAAGGCCTGGTCACCACAGTTATTTACCTAATGGTCACCAGGTCCCAGTAAGCACAACAGCTGGAAAACAAAATACATGAGTCTTATCATTATATTTCTATTCTTACTATAGATGTGGTAAAGATTTATAAGGCACTTGGAGAAGTCTAAGAATTAAGTTTTGAAGAAGTGGATAAATAATAAAACTAATAAAATGTTCATAATAAAATGATTAATAGAAATCTTACAAAATCATGGGAACTTCTCTTTTTATGCAGGACCTCTAAAAAGCTTATAAACTTGATCAAATAAATTGCATAGAGACATGTACAATCTAAAAACTAATTAAAAATTAAGAGGGATTTTCCAAATTTTTGATGCTCAATGTATATTACATGAGTAATAAAAAGTTATTTAAAAATGTCATTACTTGTGTGAACACTATACAACACTGTATATATAAAGTACAAAACCAGACAAAATTATTCTATGCAATTGTAAATCAGGGTAATTATCTTTGAGAATGGGGAGAGGTGACTAGAAGGGGACATGAGGGAGTCATCCAGGGATACTGTTCATTTGATGGTTCTTGATCTGTATCCATAATATTATATTTCAAGGTGATACTTTTTCAAGTTTGTATCTTTAGTACTTCAAGATGCAATTTTTATTGAGAGGAATGAAAAAGTGAAAAACTACTCAATGTATAATTCTCTATAGTTTGTGTTACTGTCACTCACTTAGAAAAATAGATTGCTTTAAATATTCAGTGCAACTTAAGGGTTGAGGTATACATAATCCTTTATTTTTCTTAATTATTTGACATGCACATATAGATTCAAGCACTCATGTCTTTTCATAAGCATTGCATAAGAAGACCAATTGAATGTAACTTTTTCTCTTATCATTTATATTTCACTCCAGGATAACTTTCAATCAAGGGAATATTTAATGTTCCAATGATATCAAAGGCAGCATATTCCAGAGATTAACTAATGAGTCACACCAAGAAGGTTGAAGAGCCATCAGGCTTACTAGTTCAAGAGCTCCCCTGTCCTGATTATAAAATTTACAGCTGTGCTTGAAGTATATTGGTCAGAAAAGGGACACTGCTCTAAGCTCTGAGGATTGCAATGTGAAGCATAAGGGGTGGGTGCTTTCAAATGGAGAGATTTTTATAGATCCAGAATGAATCAAACCTAGCTATGTTGGTTATTCTTTCTGGAAAGCCTGATCATCTCTTCTTTTGTTATATAGATTTTATCAGACTTAATACAATCTCCACTCCTGCCTTAACTCATGCAAGATCACCCCAGTCAACACTGACTCTCTCTTCTGGGAACTCCTTAAAAACATGCAGACAATATCACAGACTTTAGCACTTAATTCTTCACTAGCTGTTTCTTGAATGTTTACCTTATTACTCAAAGATGGGGATAAGCTAAGGGAACAATTCAATTATTTTCTATATCCTCCACAGTATGAATCATGATAGCTAAAACACTTAATTTGAAGGTTATTTTTCAAAATATTGGTAATTTTCCAAAAATGGTAATGGTCACATATGAGTTTATTCTGTTATTCTTTCTATTTTTGCATATGATTGAAAATTCCTTTGATAGGAAAAATGCCAGATTTAGCAAGTGAAAATAGTGGATGCCCAGTTAAATTTGAATTTCTGATAAACAATGGCTAATTTATTATTTTTATTTTATAATAATATATTTAAAATATTATAATTTAATATAGTAAAATACTATTAATTTTATGATATAATTAAAATAAATTATTATAATTGTTTATAATGTTAAAATATGATTTATATTATTATATGTTCCCATGGGAAATAGTTTTAAAAAATATTTATTTCCCATGGAAAACTCATATTAAACTTATATTTTACCAGGCAATCAAGATGGCCAGAAATTCAAACTCATAATTGGTGCTGTTTAATGGACTAAAAGAAAAATTAGATGGCAGAAAGAGTGCAATGTCTTCCAGAGTATGTTCTGGTGTCACTTGCATAAGAATCCCCTATGGACCCTGTTAAAAAGCTAGCCCTCAGTGGTCTCCTGTCCTCACCCCAGGCATACCAAATCAGCATTTCTGCTAATGAGACTTTAATTTATTAAGTTCTCCAGGTGATTCTGCTGCTATTGCTAGTTGACCTGGTGTCTATGATGTTTGGATCTTTATATGATCCTCATCTTTCTTTGTAGTGGCTTTAGTTGAGCTAGTTTTATTTTTTTTTTCAGGGGCATGACTTAAGAGATGTTAATATTCCTGTTCAATGACTCATCTGTTCAAGAGTAAAAATCAAATAATGTCACAAATATTCGATTAGCGTTTAGAACATTTAAGCTCTTTGAATGCTCATCCAGTCACCCACCAACTTAACTAGTGATGCACATTCTACTGATTTATATTCAACATAACCAACAAAATTGTAGTTAGGAAATTTGTAACTCCCTATAGTATGTTAAGGTCAGGGCTTCTAAGGTAAGAACCATCCTAGTTTGATGTGGGAAGTTCCACTTTTAGCACTGAAAGTCTCATGTTTTGGGCTATTAGTTCCAGTTGCCCCTGGACAACCTACCTGTAGTGGATACTTTTTTAAAAAAATTTTATTGAAGTATATCATTCATACATGAATATACATAAACAATAAGTGTATAGTGAAAGTTGTGAACTTACAAAGCAATCATGCATAACATCATACAGGGCTCCCATACATCACCCCAACACCGATGCCTTGCATTATTGTGAAACATTTGTTAGAAATTATGAAAGAATAATGTCAAAATATTACTGAGGTACTAACTATAGTCCATACTTTACATATAGTATTTTCCCCCCAACCCACCCTATTATTTTATTTATTCATTTACTTTTATCCATTTTTACCCCCTTCACTCCCCCCCCCCATTTTTTGCTGTTTTTCTGTCCATTTGCTGGGCAATTCTCTGTGTCTGCTTCCTTCCCTGTCCTCTCATCCTTCTCCTCCTGTCTTCACCAGGATTTGATCCTCAGTACCTCTGGTATGGGAGAGAGGTGTCCTACTGCCTGTGCCACATTAGTTCCTGGTTTCTCAGTGTGACTTGGCTTTCCCTTGTGTCACTCTCCTGTTACATCGCCATCTTGTTGTGTGGCTCATCAGGCCCTGGTAGTGCACCCCCACATGAGGACTGGCAGCAAACCTGTTTGGGGGGCCAGACAGTGCACCCATGCATGGGGTCTGGGGTATGACCTGCTCAGAGGGCCTGGGGGGAGGGCTCACTTGCTCATGAGGCCCGGTGGCCTGCACACTTTTCATACTTTTCTTTTTTCATTTTTTGCTGGGAGGTCCCTGGGACCAAACCCAGGTCCATCCATATAGGAGACAGATGCCCAACCATTTGAGTGACTTCTGCCCCCCTGCTATATCTCTTAAGGTTAACCAAAGATACCTTGAGTTACAGTCATTTCCCATACAGGATAGTCATGTAATAAATCAGGCTTGGTGTATCACCACCATTCTCAAAACCAGACCAAGGGAGAAAAACTAGGTCTCAGGACACGTGCATGGTTTCTAATATAGTGAATGTTTAGCCTACCCTGATTATCACAAAATTAGGACAACGAGAATATCTGCAATGTAGTGGATTCTTGATCAATGCACTCATTCCACCAGATTCTGGAAGTATCAGCTTACAATTGATTCCTTCCACTGTAAATGCCTTGGGGAGGTGAAAGGGAGCCTTGGTAGAGATTGGGATGGCTCTTGGTGGCCACTAAAAATTTATACCCTCTTCCCTAGGGACAGCATACATCTAATAACCAGTTGTTGAAAAGGTAGAAAGCTTGTTCCTGTTTCTCAATTCAGGTGATCTTTGAAGGACTATCGCAGTTCCAGAACTCCCTGTACTAGTCAGTGCTCTCCAGAGAAACAGAACCAAGAAGAGAAAACTCTAATGAAGGTGATGTTGAATTCCACAGGAGAATCTGTTGAGCTTAAGTAGACATAGAAGTTCTTCTCTCTTGCTATTGAAATCATCACTTCTCTTTTAAAGGCTTTCAATTGATTGGATGATATTTCTTTTATTCCTGAAGGCAATCTGTTTTGTTGATTGTAGTTATTATCAGCTATAGATAAAAAAATGACTAATGATTTAAATCTACCAAATATCCTCACAAAAATAATCAGATGATTGCTTCCTTGACCAAATAACTGGACACCATAACCTAGTCAAGTTGACACATTAAACTTAATCATCACACTTCCTGTGGGATCAGCTGAGTCCACTGTCACAAGTGACCCACAAATGAACTTCTCTTTTTCCTCAAACTGGTTTCCTCACTCATCCCTCCTGAAAGCCCTCCCCAATAAACCTCAGAGTATGAGAGTCCCAAAGAACCTGACCTAAAATTTGTTTTAAAAAAACTGGAATTATTTTAGGAAAAAGACACTAAAATGAGATATTGGAGCTGAGTCATCTGCCACTGTCTGGGAATGGGGAACTAATGGTAGGTCCAGAAATGAGAGCCCTTGGCCCAATCATAGTGCAGTTGTTAACCTTCACCCTTGGAGAACTGGAACAGGTTATATAGCAGGGTGCAATATTTCTGGTATCTCAGAAGGACAGAGAAGTAGTCACTCAAGGACAATGGAAGTGTATGGCTGTTGCTGGCTACTATCAATGCATTTAAAATAAAGATAATAGGTGACAAAGAGCAAGATGGCATAGATTTAAGTGAGCACTCACCAGCTCTCTCACAAAAAAATGGCTGGGAAGGGGCAAGCTCCTGCCTGAGTGAACTGTTTTGGGAACCCAGAGAGCTGGAGACTTCAGGGCATTAATCTACAGGAAACTTGACAAAAAGATTAAAAAGCCCAAGGGAAAACTATGAGTTTCTTGCCCTGGTGTCTGAAAAGAGTGGGTGGCCAAACCGCACCCTCAAAACTAAAGCCCCTGTCTCCCTCGAGCCACAGATTGAAAAGGACTGTTCTCTGGGAGTAAAAGGGTCCAGGTGAAGTGTGGAGAGGGGCTTCCTTTCTGTGGGTTTGATTACCTGGATATCATTTGAACTTTAGGGAGCATATCAGTTGGCAAAAATGTGGCTCCAGGAAGAAGGGAGAGGCAAATCTTCTAAGGGAGCCTGATTTACTTAGATGACCAGGTAAAAAGGAACTTGGACTGGGAGAGGGTGGGGTCAGGCAATTGACTACTCTGGGGCAGAAAAAATATCAAAACTCCAACTCCCCTAAGGGAGGCTAGCAGTGGGACACACTGAATAACCTTCTAAAGGCCTATGTAGGACCCCCTGGGAGAAGGGGGAGGTCTGGTAGAGGTTTGAGAGTCAATTCTCAAAAGTGAGTTTGGATACCAGGGCTCCATTTGAATTTCAGAAGGGAACTCAACCTGACCAGGAGAGGCAAGGGGGATCCAATCACACAGGCTATCTCATCCTGTGGCCCTGGGAGACAAAGCAATATGAATAGAAAGGGGGAAGGGACAGAAACACTTCTAATCATCAGGAATCTACCTAACCATGAAGAGTTAAACCTACTCTAGGGAAAGTGACTGGATAGCTCTCTAGTTAACTGACCTAATGAGAAAGTTTAGCTCAGTCGAGGAATCTCCACTTTAAATATATGAAGTCCCTCATTCAATTCCACTGGGTTATCAAACACCCAGCTGATACTTTAGGGCAGGAAACACATAGATATTATTTTTGTATTAGCTTCTCTTGGGTTTCATTTATCTTAAGAAATATTCCTTATTTTTAAATTTAACTTTGTTTACTCCTAAAACCCAATTCAAAACCTTCAGAGGGCAGGCTGCAGGGTAACTGATTGATGAACACCGGCATCCTGAGAAGCTCCTCAGGGGCCCAAGAGGGAAGACTGTTTTTTCTAAGTTTTTGTTTGATTACCCGATTAAGTGCTTGTTTGTTTTTTTCTTTTTTCCCACTTTCTTCCCCTCCCCTGTTTTTTTTTTCTTTTTTAAAATTAGGTGCTGCAGTCTTGTTTATTGTTTGCTATGTTTCCCTCTTCCCTTTGTTTCCCCTTTTTTGTATACCAATTTTGTCTATTGATGCTAATTCTTTTCCTACCTTCACCTTCCTATCTTCTGCTTTCAGTTTTGGTTCTTACACTCCACTTCCCTTTGTTAAATCTTCAATTGTTCTTGTTTTTATTTCTATCTCTTCTATTCTCTGTTTTCTTTCTTTTTTAACTTTTTTCTTATTGTATTTTCTTTTCTCCATTCCTCTCTTCTCATCATTCTGACATGTTAATTCATTCTAGATATTTTTCTCTATTCGGTTTTTCATTTCATTGTACCCCACTTTTTAAATTCTTATTCTTCTGCACTTCTTACATTAGTTAATTATTCATTTCCATAGGTCTCATATGGTTCCCCTTCTACCTTTTACTATTATTATTACTGTTAACCTTTTCCTCTACTTACCTCTTCTCCTTTCTCTGGCCTTAATATTTTTCTTTAAAGGGAACATAGACAACAGCAAGGAAATAGAATAAGAGGAACAAAGTGCCAAAGAGAAAATGTAACTCACACACAGAAACAGTAACTAAACATTAAACCACAGAGGAGAGAGAGAAACTAATAAACTGAATAAATCCATCAAGATAAACAGATGCTTAAACACCAACAAAAATTATAAACCATATTAAAACACAGGAAGAAATGGACAAATCCAACGAACAAATAAAAAACCAGGAGGAGAAACAGAACATGGAAAAACTAATCAGAGCTGTCCAAACAAATATCATGAACCAACTTAATGAAGTGAAGGAAAATATTAAGGATATTAAAAAGGCACTGGGAGAACATACTGAAGAAATTGTAAATATACATAAAAAACTAATGGAAATGATGGTGATGAAAGGCACAATCTAATAAATCAAAAATACACTAGAGACACATAACAGTAGATTTGAACAGGAAGAGATAAGAATTAGTGATGGGGAAGACTGTACATCTGAAATCAAACAGATACTAGAATAGATAAATATAAAGGTAGGAAAAATGCAGCAGGGACTTAGGGAAATGAATGACAACACAAAATGCACTAAAATATGCATTATAAGCATCCCAGAAGGAAAAGAGAAGAGAAAGGGGATAGAAGTGTAAGAAGAAATATTAGCAGAACATTTCTCAATTCTGTTGAGGGAGAAGGATGTACATGACCAAGAAGCACAACACATGCCAAACACAATAAATCCCAACAGGCCTACTCCAAGACAAATACTTCTTAAATTTTCCAATACTCAAAACAAAGAAAGAATACTGAAAGCAGCAAGAAAAAAGAGAACCACCACATACAAGGGAAGCTCAATAGGATTAAATACTGATCTCTCATCTGAAACCATGGAGGCAAGAAGGCAGTGGTATGATATAGTCAAGGTGCTAAAAGAAAAAAAACTTCCAGCCAAGAATTCTCTAGCCAGCAAATCTGGCATTCATAAATGATGGAAAATTCAAAATATTCACAAATGAACAGAAATTAAGAGATTATGCTAAAAAGAAACCAGCCCATCAAGAAATACTAAAGGGAGTGCTGCAGGTTGAAAGAAGAAAACAGAAGAGAAAGAGTTGGAGGAAAGGGAAAGAAAAAATAAAAAGCAACACATGGCATATATAAACCCAAAGAAAGTATGGATAATTAAAGTAATTCCTTAACAGTAATAACACTGAACGTTAATGGATTAAACTCACCAGTCAAGAGACACAGCATGGCATAATGGATAAGGAAATATGAGCCACCTATATGCTGTCTACAAGAAATCAACCTTAGACCCAGGGTTTCAAGAAGGCTGCAAGTGAAAGGCTGGAAAACAGTTTTACAAGCAAACAACAACCAAAAAAGTGCAAGAGTAGCTACACTAATATCTGATAAAATAGACTTTAAATGCAAAACTAATTTAAGAGAAAAAGATTCACAATATATATTAGTAAAAGGGGTAAAATTTCAAGAAGAAAGAACAATCATAAACATTTATGCTCATAATGAGGGTACCTCAAAATACATGAGGCAAATCCTGCAAAAGGTAAGTAGAGAAATACATGTCTCTACAATTATATGGGGGACTTTAATACACCATTGTCACAATTAGACAGAACACCTCAAAAGAGAATCAATAAAGACACAAGGATTTTGGATAATACTTTAGAGGATCTGGACCTAATAGACATATACAGAACACTACACCCAAATACAGTAAGATATACTTTCTTCTTGAGTGCACATGGATCATTCTCCAAAATAGACCACAATTAGGCCACAGAACAACTCTCAAAGAATTCAGAAATATTGGAATTATACAAAGTAATTTCTCTGACCACAATGGAATGAAACTGGAAATCAGTATGAGCCAGAGATCCAGATTAGGCACAAAGATATGGAATTTTGTAAATACTCTTAGACAAACAGTGGGTCAAGGAGAAAATTACAAAAATAAATCAGTAACTACCTTGAAACAAAGGAAAATGACAACACAACATATCAAAACTTATGGGATGCAACAAAAGCTATATTGAGAGGAAAATCCATAGCCATAAATGCATATATCAAAAAAGAAGAAAGAGCTAAAATCAAAGACTTAACTTTACACTTAGAGGAATTAGAAAAAGAACAAACTAACCTCAAAGGAAGTAGAAAGAAAGAAAGAAAAAAGATAAGAACAGAACAAAATGAAAAAGAAAGTAAAAAACACTAGAAAAATAATCAAAACTGAAAGATGGTTTTTTGAGATGATCAACAAAATTGACACACCCTTAGCTAAACTAACAAAGGAAAAAAAGAGAAAAGATGTGAATACCTAAATAAGAAAAGAGGAAGGGGTTATCACCACTGACCCCAAAGAAATAAAGCTTATCACAAGAGGATTCTTTGAAAACTTATATGCCAACAAGTACTATAATTTAGAGGAAATGGACAAATTCAAAGAAACACACAAGCAGTCTACATTGATGAAAGATGAAATTGATTAACTCAACAGACCAATTACAAGTAATGAGATTGAATTTGTCATAAAAAATCTCCCAACACGGAAGGACACAGGACCAGAGAGCTTCACAGTTGTATTCTACCAAACATTCTGGAAAGAACTAACACCATTCCTGCTTAAACTCTTTGAAAAAATAGAAGTGGATGAAACATTGCCTAACTCATTTTATGATGCCAATATTATCCTAATACCAAAGCCAAAGATGCCATAGGAAAGGAAATTTACAGATCAATCTCTCTAATAAACCTAGATGCTAAAATCCTCAACAAAATACTTCCTAATCATATTCAACAACACATCAAACAAATTATACAACATGACCAAGTGGGTTTCATCTCTTTCATACAAGGATGATTCAACACGGGAAAATCAATCAATGTAATACACCATATAAAAAGATAGAAAGAAAAAGAATCACATGATCATCTCTATAGGTGCAGAAAAAGCTTTCAAGAAAATACAGCACCTTTTCTGATAAAAATACTGTAAAGGATAGGAATAGAATGAAACTTTCTCAAAATGATAAAGGGTATATATGGAAACCCACAGCTAACATCAGATACAATGGTGAAATCCTAAAAGCTTTCCCTCTAAGACTGGAAAAAAGACAAGGATGCCCATTTTCACTGATCTGATTTAATATTGTGTTAGAAGTGCTTTCTTGAGCACTTAGGCAAGAAAAATATATAAAAGTCACCAAATTGGAAATGAAGAAGTAAAAATTTCACTATCTGCAGAAGACATGATCCTATACATAGAAAGCCCTGAGAAATCTTTAACAAAGCTTCTAGAGCTTATAAATGAGTTCAGTAAAGTCGCAGGTTATAAGACCAATGCACAAAAATCAGTAGCATTTCTGT
>JAQZBX010029988.1:0-27032 GCA_029593785.1 Cabassous unicinctus
CACACACTTATTTAAAATGTGCTCAAAACACACTTTAAATGCAGAAAGTATAGTTTGCTTTTAGTGGGGCAGTTTGTTTTGTAACTATTTAGATTAACTGCATTATGTTAATAACATAAGGCTCCTCATTAAAGGGTATAATTTTTTTAATCTATAATATAAATACAAATGTACTAGAAAAAACAAAATTGCCCTTTGCATGAGTACACATCAAATACAGCTCTTATAAAAATACAAAAGAAATTTAAGGTTTGTTTTTTTGTTTTGCTTTTAACTTAAATCCAAAACTCCAAAACACGGCAAGTAATAATTACAGTTCTTACCACTCATGAAATGCTGAAAGAAACCAGCTTTCACCCACCTTTAAAACGGATTTTAGTTAACATTATTCATCATAGCTAAAAGAGGATAAAAATCTGCCCAAATCTGTAGGGATAATATTTTCATATGGCATTAAATATTATGTCAAAGCAACCTAATGGCTTTCTAAAGTAAAAAGTCAAAATCTTCTATGGTTTATTCTTAATAACATATATTTAACTCAAAAAACACACCAAAAAAAAAAAAAAAAACCAACCCTAAATTTTCTTTTATATAGATGCTAACAGCTATTCAATTTTTCCATCCCAAAGAATTGCAAAATCAACAACCATGTATGGAAACAATGCTTAAGTATTTTTTATTTGTATAAGAACAATGAAACATTATTTAATATTCATTCCCCAAATTTTTATTAAAACATTGTTGTTACTTATCCAAGAGAGTAGCAATCATTTAAACCCCAGTCCTACAAGATCCAAATATTCTAATGCTTATAGAGTAATTTTTTTATAACTATATCAAGTAGAAATTTGCCATCTGCTTTTTTTGTCATTTACATTGTAGAGAAAGTGGCCCTGTCGTCTCATAAGAAACAAATAAATTCCCTGACATTAATCACTGAAATCTACATATCATTTTATATCTTTCCAGAGTTCCTAGTAAAGTGCTTAATTATATTAGTGCTAGATAATATCTCAAACTAAATTATAAAAAGCCTAGACATAACAAATTTGAGTCACTATTTTCCACTAAGAAGCATTAACTTACAAAAATTCTTAACAATTGTTTGTAAAATAAGAGTTTTCATGTTATTTATGGATCTGCAACATTTTTAAAAAAATGAATTCAAGAGACTAGCACAAGTAGAGATACTGTCTTATGACATGTCTTATGACTTATGACAACTCTTATTTGGCATTTATACATGAAAAACAAACCTCTCTTCAAAGCCATTGGTCTTTAATTCATAAAAGATTGGGAAAATTGTTATTTTAGGTTTTCAACTCATTTCATCTTCTTATTTCTGGAATATTAACCCAGATAAGTATAAATTACGTGAACTCATAAGAAAAGAGCAAACATTTAATAATTGAAACTTCTATGGTATTACGATTGATTTGTTTCATTCATCAGAAATATATTTTTGTCTAGAAATTTGGGCACCAAAATATTTCAGAATAAACATCAATATATATACATCCGTATGTAATATATGTGCAGCTTACCTCAGTCAAATGTGGTGTAGGGTTAAATCCACAGAGATTACACACCCGTTTCTTGCATTGAGTGCAAATACTGAAGTTAGGAGGATCCTTGGAATTTACGTTGAGTTCAGTTTTGCAGAGAGGACAGGCTGATTCTGGTTTAGGGGTTTTCTCCGGTTTAGCGGGAAGGGCAGCCTTTTGAGGCTCAGCCCCTGGAGGTTTGCTATCCTTAGGTTGAGGCTTCTTGTCTGCTTCTGTTCTTTTTACTGCTGGAACTTGTTCAACTTTGGGCTCTAATTTTTCAGCTACTGGAGTTTTGGTTTCCTTTTTCACAGGTGTAACTTTCGCAGTTGCTAATGGTGCCTGACCTGTGGATTTGGGTGGCCCCTGAGAAGTGGGTGGTTGTGAAGTAGGAGGAGCTTGCTTTGTTGGGGGCCCCTGCCCACTTTGAGAATGAGGTCCAGGCTGGCTTGCTGTGGAAATTAAATTTGACGCCTGACTGAAAATCGATGCTCCAAACCCAAAGAGTTTCCCAGTCACAGTTTCTTGAGGAGTTGTAGGTTGTGATTTAGGGGCATCAGTAATACTGCCCAGATTCAGACTAAAACGTCTCGACTGCTCCTGAGGCTTTGGGGACTGTTGAGGCATGGGAGCAGTTTGGCCAGTGGCAGGTCGTGCACTAGAGGGGGTTGGTGACCCTTTTGGCATTGGCTTGGCATCTGGTTTAGGACTCATTTTGATTTGTGCTTTCTTCTGTTCTTCCTTCTTTTGAATTGGATCAACTTGTTTTTGACCTTTAATCTCTGGACTAGACACAGGATGTGAAATAATTTTAGAATCTGATGCAGGTCGAGGTATGGCTTTAGAATCTAATGGAGTGATTTTTTCACCTGTTGGTGGAAAACTTTGTGAAGGTTTGGCAGAGTCTGTTTTTACAGGAGGAACTGTTTTCTCCTGTGACAGCATTTTGGAGCTTGGAATGTCATCTTTGGTTGCTGATGACAATGAAGACACAATGTCTGTGGCAGGCTTTACCACCTTGGGCTGCTTTGGTTTATCATCAGCCACAGTGGCCTTGGCTTGTTCAAGTGGGACAGAAGGCTCTTCAGGAGGGACTGGCTGGGCCAAGGACTCTGCCACAATAGGCTGCTTGGTCGTGGCTGGAGGACCGTGAAGGGTTGGTTGTTTCACTAGTGGTGAGGGCTTTTTTGCCTCAGGAGGCTTTGAGATATCCTGTTTGGGTGCAGTATCCTTCTTTGGGGAAGTCTGCTGTGACTGCAGGGATGATTTGCTCACTGTCGATGTAGGAATAACAGGGGAAGTCTTCATTTTGGGCTGGGGTGATGACGGAATTGGAGCCAGATCACCTCCTAGAGCTCTTTGCATCTGACAGTTTAAACAGAGCCATTCTTTTATCTAGAAATAACACAGAACAATGCTCACTGAGATACTGTAAAAACAGATATACATTTCAAAAAATGTATAGTACAATTTGAAAACTGTCTTTCATCATTCAAAGCATAAAATATACACCAAATTATTTTAACCAATTTATACTGAAACAAAAAAAATAATAATTACATTCAAATACAATTAACGAACATCAGAGACCAAAGCATTCTATATTTTGAAGAAAATAAAAAGTAAAAATCAAGAGTGGCATTTTTCTCCCAAAGTTAATTTTGCTATTCTTTGCCATTTATTTATTCAAAGATAGATTACTCTCAGAAATAGAAACCCATGTATAGGTAAAACCCTAGTTATAGTAGATTCTATAAATCAGTTACATTAGCTATTTTCTTTATTGGTGGCTCATAAACAGTTTTAAGTTTCACAAGCCAGGTTAGGCTTGTCAAAGTATTAGAACATCTCTAATTTCTTAAGTTAGCAGAGCATTACTTCCTCCTCTGAGAAGATAGATTCCAATGTGTGAAAACAAAACAAAACAAAACAATACAAAAAAGAAATGTGTTAACCATGCTGGATTAGAAAGAGAACATTCCTCTGAGAGTAATTATGATAAAGAGCATGATCTAACAGATCAAACCTTGTTTCTTCATAAATTTTATGGACAAACTTGAAAGATGGATACAAGTAAGCAACTGACTTATGTAACTTGTGATATATATATATATATATATATATATATATTCATAGGTAAGTGCATGCCCATGTCCTCTTTCCATATCTTGTCCATTGTGAAAAGATGTTGAATTTGCTTTCATATTTCAGGTGATAATTTAAAAGCACCTATGTTTAACATTTATTTTTTATTTCGAAGTAATAGATGCTCATTATAAAAAAAAACATTAAATAATATCAAAATAAAGAAATTACCATATTAAATTTCACCCTCATCCAATCCTCCCCACCCAAAGTAGCCAATGTTAATAGTCTGGCACCAAAGTTCTTTGTACAGAATATTGCATCATGAAAAAACAAATACATGGAGCATAGGGACCAGGAAAATTTTCCACAGTACACAATTGTGACGTGTTAGGCTGGAAAACCAAAATATATTCTTAACCTTCAAATAATTTCCTTTTGAAATGAAATTGAACTTATCATTCCTAAATGTTTTAACTTGTCATATGACACTTTGTCACATAGCAGTTTAACATGGCTTATTCTGCAATCTCACAGAAAGCAAACTTTTGTTTGGAGAAGGTTAAAAGAGATTTTTAACTACCTGGAATGTATTTCTGTTTAAAAATCTGAATTAAAAAGTAAAATTGTAATATTTATTAAATATTGGTTGTAGGTACCTGGATGTTCATTATGTTTCTTTTTTTTAATATAGGTGTTAAGTACATTTGTATTCATTATATTTTTATTTTTACCTTTCTGTGTTTGAAAATTTTCAAATAATATAGATTTTATACTTATAAATATTTGAAGTCCTAACATAATCAATCAATTGCTACTTCTTGAAGGAAGGTGATTCCTCCATAAAATGTGCCTTTGTCCACTCACCTATCTCCTCTATTATCTTTGTCAGTTCTAGAGTTCTGCTATTAATTTTTCCTCATATGTTTTCTTCCACATCCTTACAAAATTCTACCTCATAATCATGTAGCCAGGCAAGATAAAAGAAGAAAAATACAATTAAATACCTAAATCTTTACATGTACTGTCATTTACTTTTTCTATAACATATCTATTATATGAGATCTTAATCCACATTAACCATTTTAAATTAAAAACTCCTAAAGTACATGACTGCCTTTCATTTTCACTAATGGGCTCTCATTCTTTTGAACAAGTGTCATAGCCAATGTAGATGCAAAATTTATTCATTCATTCATTCCTTTATTAAGCACCTTCTATAGAGCATGTACCACTGAAAAAGTGAATCAAAATCCCTTTCCTCATGGAGCCCGAATAGAAGAATCAGATAAAAACCAAATAAATTAGTATATAATATAAATTCAGGTTACTATAGATATATAGCATATAAATAGATACTATAATAAATATCTGATAACATTGTGATGATTCCTTCTTTCCCTTTTTCCTGCAGCTTCCTTTTTTTTTTTTTTTGCCCCTGAAATATTTCTCTGGATGCGTTTGGTATTATCAGCAAAATTTTAAGTGTCTTTGCAATGGGACATTAGAGCTCCATGCATAGCACAGGCTAGCCAGCAAGCTCGATCTCCATCTTTGGACCACTGCAGAGTTAAGAACACCACCACAACATATCTAATGTATACTGCACATTAACACTGGAAGCCACATTTTAATTTCTCCTTATTCCAAAATCAAATGGTTCTTTTGATTTGTAAATGCATATGACTATGGCTCCACCTAAGCAAAGAAAAGAGAGGTAGAAAAATGAGGAGGAAAATATAGGGAGAGAATACTGCTTTTCTCTTAATATGTCCTTATTTTGAACAGACTCTTCCACCCCATCATTTGTCCTTTTAATGACCACATTTTCTTCATGTGATAAACAGCACATAAAAGATACGTGATTATCTACTGTTCCTCTTTGCTGCCAAAATACAGATTGAAATCATTGTCTATAGCTATCAAAAAAGGAAAAGCTTTTTATCCTCTTATGATTTTTAGAAAGAGCCTCTTCTTTATTTTAATTCTAACAGCCATATCTGCTGAGAGAAATGTTTAGTATCTCAGCACTTAATAGTATAGTACTGAAAACAGCAGCATTTCCAATACCCTGATCCACATCCCCCCCCCCGCCCAAAAAAAGAAAGAAACCTACAATGACAATAGGAAGATGTTCATGACCCACCCCAGCAGTAATACCATGAACTACCTTCCACTTGGCTATTGGCCATGTCTCACAATGTGCTTAGGGAGAGTAACAAATAATAATAGCACCACTGCCCCAAGTCATTTGAGTTAGAAATTTTGTTGTAATATTTTTACAATATTCTCAATTATTCTCCAAGTATTGTCAGTGTTGCTGTGAAAGTCTCCTCATTAGTTCATTCACTGTCCCTGGTTTGGCCCCTCATCATCTTTCAAACACTTTACACTTCCACCAAAAGTAATCTGCCTAAAACAAACAGAAGGGGTTGACTCTAACCACTTATTAACCCTTGATGCTTCTCTACTACCTGTGAAATAAAGTTAGCTTTTTGCAAAAAATTCAAAACATACAAATGTGCTAAATTTCTATCCTAGCACTTAATAATTCTATTTTCAGTTCTTTATGACCCTAAAGACTAAACAACAAATGGTAAAGACTTCCTGTTGGTAGTCTTTCTATTGCCTCTTGGGTCTAACTGACCCTTTTAAGCACCATAGATGTTCACAAATATATTTTTAGCTGATTTGAATTAAATAAATTAATTGAAAATATTTAAGTCTGCTCTTCAATCTACAGTCTCTCTGTGTGGATTCTGCCAATTTCCAGTTTACCCAGCCTGTGTGACAGGCTTTGTTTTCTGGTTGCATGCCATTCTCCCTTGCACCCCATTTTGATTCAAACTGGAAAAATTCCTCCCTAATTACCACACCTGCTAACCATAAATATTTTTACTGTTTCTGCCTGAAGACTATTACTGTGCCTTGTCTCACTTCCAAAATTAAACAACTATCTCTACCTCTGAGCAGAGATGAAGCTGAATTCACTACCTTCGTTGTCTCATACACTCGTACATTGCTGCCAGTTCCATGTGTTGCCCAGGTCTATAACAGAGGTGATCTCCTAGGTTTTATTCATTTCAGTGTAGCCACAGATGAGGGTCTTAGAAGACTTTAGTCCTTGTTGTTTCCTTGCATACCACAAAAATCAGACAATATCCAAGGCCAATCTGATTCAGAAAAGAGGGATTCCACAAAGATTACAGAAACAATTTCCCAGGTCACCTGTCACATGTAGCAGTCCTCCACCAACATCATACTAAAATCACATATAGCTATTTGATAGATGGTGGGAGGTAGGAAATACAATCAACAATGCCAAGGCAGACTACAACTGTATCAATGTATCTTGGATGGACTCCCTCCCTCAATATCCAAGCAATAAGTGGAAGAATGTAGTTTTATTAGAAAAATATTTCAAGCCTCATTTATTCTACAATCTAGGTTTTAGGTGACAAGGAAAAACAAACATTTACAGTCTTATACATGGCAGGTGCATGAATGGAATTCAAGGTCTAAAGACATTAAATCAAGATTCTCCACCCAGCGTGTGCTACTCTTCCCTTTAACTAAATCCTATCCATTATTCATGATCCACATAGAATTCTCCCCTTTAGCACTTAATATCATTAATTAAGCTCTGCCCTTTTCAATTACTACAACTATATCGTTTGAACCACAGCACTTAGACTCAGATAGATTGCTTTAAAGTATTTACCAGTTATTTCCTCTCTTCTGCTCACATAGACTTTTACAGGGAGCAACCACATTCCATGTACAATCTTACCTCTGATTGGATCATGTTCCCCACAAAAGGCATGTTTAGCCACCAACCCCTGATCCTGTGGGTGTGAACTCATTTGTAAACAGGAACTTTTGAAGATGTTATTAGTTAAGATGTGCCTAAACGAATGAGGTGGACCTTAATCCAATATGGCTAAAGTCCTTACTGGACACAGGAGAAGCCACACAGAAGCTGGAAATCAAAGGAACTCAGAAAAGAAATGAGAAGACGCCACCATGTGCATTGCCATGTGATGGGAAAACCAAGGAACCCCAAAGACTGATAGCCAGCCTGAAGATACTGACCCAGTGAAGACCCAGGTTTCTAGCCTCTGAAACCATGAGCCAATATATTACTGTTGTTAAACCAACCCACTGTATGATATTTGTATTAGCAGCTGGGAATTTAATACAGATGCCAGGTAAATTTTAGATATTATTTAATGATGAATTCTTCTAAAGCTTTTCCTTCTTTCTCATCAAATCATCTTCAAACATTTATTGGAAGACTCATATTCTTTGGAATGCCATAGAAAGGTATAATATAATCATGCAAAAGACTACTTGGAGATAAATGGTCCAAGAATCAATATTAAAAGAGAAAATCAAGCTAAGGTTTGATAGATTATGTTTTCTTCTATTGAAGGATTACCCAAACCACATGACCTCCTCCTTAGAGGCGGTTACTCCCCTACAGCAGTTTAGTTTGGCTGCAGATGGTTCACGGTAGTTGACATCTTTAGCTATGCAGATTAATGCATAATTTATTTTGGTTAAAAACTAGATACCAGCATTCCTCAGAACTGTGATGATATGCTCGGCCACTTGGTAAAACAATTTTATTTGAAACAATCCATCCAGAAGTTGGATGAATACTTTTTCTCAAACTGCATGGATAACAATTTCTGCCTCATAATTCAGCAACCATAAACAAGCTTTGTGAAACATAAACTAATCCTGCACATTTTTCTTCATATAGCATAATAATGCTCACCAAATGCTACCATACATTTGCAAATCCTAATAAAATAGGATCAAATGATAAAAGCATATTTTAATGTTTGTCACTGTGATCCAAAACAAGCAAATTGACACTTTCACCAAAGCACAATTTACAAAATAATTATAGTATATGGGCATTAATGTCTATCTGTACTCTACCACAATTACACAAAGAGAGAAGGCTCTCAAATCAATAAACTGAACTTCCATAAATTATAACTAACACTTATAAACTGTCTCATATGGTGAATTCAAACTTATACACCAAATGATTAACATATTACCTTGAGCTATCACACAGTTTTGCAGCCTATGATCTAATAGCTCCAATTAGACAGGGTTTATGCAATTATTTGAATAACTTATTGCATTTAAAAATGAAGAATAGGAAAATAAATTATATTAGTTAAAAGAATCAAAGGTCTCAAACTTAATATAAAAAGACAAATATGAAATCATTATGTGTGCTGAAAAGAGCATATCCTTAAATTCTATCAGATGCCCACAGAAATTGAGCGAGTAACTTGTGTGTTGACACGGAAAGGAAAGAAATACATTTTTTAAAAATATATGAAATACTTAAAATACATTAAATCTTGTGTAGAAAGATAAAGTTTTATAAAGGATCTTTAGTCTTTTTTAGCTATCTCTTAATGGAAGCCCCTTATAACTTGAAATTATTCAAATTTTACAGGGTTTTATTTATATACTTATCAAGAATGTATTTAAGGAATGTCTGATTTTTAAATTATGATTAATAAGCTTTACATTATTTTCATTTTCTTTTCACAGATCCCATCCATATTTTCAAGTGCCATTTATTTCCTTCTGACCATTTTTCAGATCCTCCCTCTGTCAGTAAGTTAAAAAACACATTCTACATTTTCCCTATAAATATAGTTACAGAAGTTCTAATCACATGTTCACATATGAAGCGTGCTACTTGATTTCTTTTAAGTGTTTTAAATAAAGAGAAATCTGTTTCTACCAATTGTTCTAAGCTTTCAACTGAAAATTCTGATTTTGTAATTGATAAAAAATAAATATTTTGATTAGAGAGAAAAAAATACAGAAAAGTGGTTTGATGTTTTAAATTCAGGCAAGACCAGGTCTCATTCTTATGTATTTTATTATATTGTCTTTAAAACACGATTCAATCTTGTTTATAAAGTTACTACCTCTCCTTCTAGACTCAGTTCTACTGACTGTGAGCAGTCAGAATTGGCACCTTCATTATCTCTACTCTCAAAATCCAACAGTGTGCCTGGCACTGAAGAGCACATAGCTTTCTTAGAGAACAAAAAATGACCTCATCAATACAAGACACTGGTTTGAGCAGTACTGAGTGGGAAGATATAAAAACCACTGCTCTTGGACCTCGATTTTTTTTACACCAAATTCCAAAATAAACTCCTGCCTAGAAAGTTAATTTCTTTTCCATTTTAAGGATATGGAAAATTCACACACACACACACACACACACACACCCCTAAAGATTTAGGAAATGGTATGGCAAATCAAATAATCTGGTTAATGATAACATGGTCTTCTGTAAAAAGATACTAAATTTTAAGTCAGCAGACCTGGCTTTTTCTACAGGATCTACTGTTAACTAATTCTGTGACTTTTCAAATATCAGTTAAATTCTTAAACTAAGTTTTCTAATCTACAAAAAATGGAGCCAGTAATGATGGCACTAATTCCCTACGTGACTATTAGAATTTTTTATAAGGATCAACTGTAATGAATGTTTAACTGCTAGTTTCAATTTCAAAGCACTTCCACTTAAGTTACCTAATGTGACGTTTACTTTATAAATGCTCTAAGGTATATTATAAAGTATCTCATGTTACATACCAAGTCATACAACCAGTAAGTAGCTGAGCTAGGATTTGTACCCACATTCTCCAATTATCAATCTCATATTCTTTCTACTTTTCCAAGAAACAATCTAATGACAAACTTGTAAAGACATATGGTGAGTGTCAAAATGTTTAGAATATGAATTGTGATTCTCTTTCTCTATTTACTCATCTTTAAAATTTGGACACCACTTCATTAAAAGAGCATTATATGAAAAAGTGCATATAAATTGTCTAGTGTATAGCCTGAAATACACAGTATTCAAACTATGATCTCTCCTTCCTGTGACAAAGACCAATCTCTCTTCTTAGTAAAGGAAGAGAAAGGCAAGAAAGGTTGTTTGCAGTGAAGTTGCTGCTGCCTTATCAAAGATAACTTATTATATGAATTACTAAGTGAATTCATAGTAATAAGAGCAAGATTGTGTATGTGGGAGGGGCACAGACTAGATCTTTTGATGCTTTATTGGTACACTTGATATCAGTATTATTTTAAGGAAAGTGGTTATATATTTATAATAGATTATTTACATTACTATCTTCAATATTCTATCTTTAAAATATTTGTAAATAAGAGCCCATTTTACCTAAGATAATTAACAGTTGCAATAGGAGAGTGTTAGAAATACGTTTCCTCAGGGTGGAGAACAATAAGCAAGTTAACTCATCACTATATTGAGTTTACTGATACAATAAATTAAGTTGTTAAGTGTGGTTATTTACTTTCACAGCAAAACAGCTGTTCTTACCAAGTAATATAGATCATCATACCAATTGTAATAACATGTAACAGATGTCCTACTAGACCTTATAAAGCTGGCTATGTAGAAAGACACCTAAAACATCTAACCATTTAAAAGCTGAAAGTAACAAAGGCTTTAGTACTAAAGATTAAACTTCTAGGAAGAGGACCAGGACTTTTTTTTTCATCCAGAGAACAACCAGTTTTTGAGGAAAATGTCATTGTAAATCAGACTTTGTTGAAGATGAGATCTAAACAAATATGGTGTTTTTAAACATATGTAAACAATACAGATTTTTAAATGATCAATTGAATCTTCTATTTCTTTAACTTTGTTTGTGAAGGTATTTGAAATAAAGAAACATTTATTTTTGTTATATTTAGAGCACACCTTTTTAAAATACTATAGATGATACTATATGGATTATCAGAGAATTGCAAAAACCCAATAACCTTTGTTTTCCAAAAATCTTGTGCTTAGAATCAGTGGGCTTGATTTCTATTAACTGGCTTCATATAAAAATAGTGCCAGTTAAAAGACACATGACTGTGAAAAAGCAAAGAATGTAGAAAGAAACTGATGAAATTTTGGATCATAGGCATAAGGTATTTCAAATCATCATTATTTAGAACTGAAAATTCTTTACATATCACCAAGTAGAATGCCAAGGCTGAAGATATAAAATTTAAGAATCTAAATCCTTTCACCATCCTTTCAGGTCATATGCTTTTTAAACCAATAATTTGATAACTTATTTTTTAATATACTAGTGTTAATTTTAACAAGGTTAAAAAATAGTACAAATGTATGACATTAAAAGTTACCTCCCTCTTTCTATCAATCAGGCTTATCCTCCAGAAGCAATCAGTGTTAACTTCTTTTAATTTTTCTTGTGGTTGCCACGATAATATCAAATAATAAATTTTGATTTTAATTCTTGATTTATCAACTTAAAAGTTTATATTTTCACCTTATTATGAAAGGTAAATCTTTTTCAAGACAACCTTATCTCCTTTTTAAGGATTGTCTTAAGCTATGTCCATGAAATCATATTTGATGTATTAAATATATATTTTAATGCACATTAAAATAAATATGTAAATTTTTTATTTTGGTTTGTGTGCCATCTAGTATCATCTCACATTCTAACACTGCTATGCAATCACATTTTTTAGAACAATGATTTCCATCTTCTGATTTCTTCTGTCTTTACTTCTGGGGTATAGTCAGCTACCCCATCTCATTCTTTTCATTTTTTCATTTTAAGAGAGGAACTCCTCTATAGATTGTTATAAATGTATACATATACATACATACTTACATTCATATATGGTAGAGATATTAGAGATGAATAGATAGATAGATATAGGTAGATGAAAGAGATAGATTAGATAGATAGATAGATAGACAGACAGACAAACAGACAGAGTGGCTATAACTTTTATGAGTTCTTTCAGGTATGAAAAATTCCTTAAGCTGCACTCACACTCTCTTGATATCTTGCCTAGATAACAGAATTCATCTTATCACCACCTTTGGAACTATGAATAAATTGTTCCATATGTGCTATCCTTTGCAGTGATAATGAGTGTGATGTCTGCCTGATCTCTCATCTTCTGTTAAATGGCACAGTTTTTCTCTGTACCTATGGGGTTTTCAGTATTTATTTGGAAATGTGATACTTCACCAGACTCTATCTATGTATCACCATTTTAATAAATCTTTCTTGGTGACTGGTGGGCCTGTACAATCTGAAGACTTTTTTCTTATGCTCAGAGAAATGTTCTAGAATTTCTCTCTATAGACTCTATTCTCTTTCTAGAATTCCCATTAGAGCTCTTATATATAATCTCTATGATTTTAATATTTCTCTTAGAAGCCTATAACTCCAGGAATTCCAAGGAAGTGCCAGAGTTATAGAAAACCATATCTTCCACCACCCCCAAGCTATCCACAACTCCATGGACAGGAGTTCAGATGGATATCCCCATGATGAGGATTAAAATGCCCATTCCTCTGCCTTTACATCACCACAGACAAGAGTGGAGAGGGTAGCTGAGAATTCTGCACATTCCTGGGAGCATTCCACTCTTTTCTTTTTCATCACTCCCATCCTTATCCTTCAGCTGCAATTAGGACTTCGCTAGACAATTAAGCCTTTAGTTACTTTTAAAAAACTCAGGAATCCCAGTTTACCCATCAACTCCCAGACTCCAACTCCCAAATGGGAGGGAGGGAACCCCACCACCCGATCCTCACTCATCTCTTATAAATATTATACCTCCCACTTCGTTTTTTCCATAACACATATAACCATGTATCACACATTTCATTTATCTGTCTGTCAACCTTACTAGAATACAAGCTCCATGAGGGAAGGATTTTTGTTTATTTTGTCCACCCTTACATCCTCAGAGTTTAGAACAGTCCTGAAACAAAGCAGGTACTCACTAAGTATCCACTGAACAATAATTTTGTTATTCTGTCTTTTAGTTCTATAATGTGGACAAATTCTGGGCCTTTATTTTCCAGACCATCGACTGCATCGATTTTTACCCTCAGGTGCCTATTTTTACCTACTGAAATTTGTATGTAGTAATTACTGACAAAGAATCCTCAATTCTTTCTCAGGAAAATAATAAGAATGTTTATAAGCTCTTACTGTTTCCTGAATTAAAATTTTTCTATGAGTTTGTTTTTCTTAAAAATTAGTTCATCTATATCCTTCACATTGTTATTCCTAAAATATCTAGTTATGCTCGTCGATCAACTCATTTATAGTATATGTCTCCATTATTAAAATAGGCAATCAGCACAGGTTTTCTGTATATAGAGAGCTCTGCTTCCTCTTTAGTCATCTCTTTGAATGACAGGAAACAGGATGGCAGATGAGGGTCAATGTCCAACTAAGGACAGCTTTACTCTGAGGGTAACAGATTTAGTGCATTTAATTCCTGGTTTGAAGTGTTTTCTTTTCTTTCTTCTTTGCCTTCTCTTTGGCATTATTCTGTTATGGGAGTGGAACATTACTTCCAATAATACTCCTATTCCCAAGGTCCTAGTTTTCTCACTAGGGCCCCTCTTAGGCAATTCACCCCTTTATCTGAAGAACGATCGTTGGCCTGGGGCAGAAAACACCACCCCTGCACCATTGCTTTCCCAATGGAGGTTAAGAAAGAGGCCAGTTATCTTACTTCTTCTTACCACAGTTCTTTCATTAATTCCTTGATCACTACCCACAAGCCACTACTGCTTTCTGTATTTTTTAATTCCAAGCTTAGGCCTTCACTGAGGCTCCCACAGAAAGCTACTTTTACACTGGTTTCCTCCGCTCTTTTATGTTAACTCTTTCCTATTTTCTTTCTTATCGGAACTCTTCAAAATGCCAACTTATGCTAATGGTGCTCTTTCACATTTTCTGAAACAAATTCTATCTTTTAAAACATGGGGGGAGTGGATGTAGCTCAAGTAGTTGGTTGAGCACTTGCTTCCCATGTACAATATCCCAGGTTTGATCCCCAGTACCTCCTAAAAACAACAAACAAACAAACAAAAAACAACTCTCATTGGAGAATGGATGTTGCTCAGTGGTTGAGCGCCTGCTTCCCATGTATGAGGGTCCTGGGTTCAATCCCTGGTACCTCTTTAAAAAAATGGGACATTTATTCTCAGGAGGAGAGGAACATATGTGTGCTCAGTGCTTCTTTTTAAGGGGAACTCTGTAGCAGACTTTGTTTAGACTTTGTTTAGAGTTTACAGTGACAAAAGAAACTTGCACTAAAAGAGCAAGCTGATAAAAAATGAATTATCCCCTTTTCTGATAAATTCTTTCAGCTATTCCACCATTAGTAATGTTTACTTGCTTCCTTTCTCCACAGATTCTAGCTTCCTGAAATTTGACATAGTTCTTCTCTTTGCCCACCAGCTCTTTTAAATAGCTTTCCCTCTTTTGTTAGTAAAATAGATGAAGCAGGTCTATTCACCTAAAAGAGGTAGCCACTTAAGCCATTTTAAATAGTTGGAGAATTTTGGTCATTTTTTGTTGTTGTTTAAAACTGTTTTGTACAAAAAATAAAAAAATTAAAAAAAATGAAATTAAAAAATAAAACTTTTTATTTTTAGTAAGGGGATAGGGACTACAAGCAAGTCTAGTCTTTTTAATTCCTGAGAGGTGGCCATGTTTTTATAAAATAAAATTCCCAGTTTGAGCCAAAAGACCAATTAATATATGGGCCATCAGGATCCAAAAATCTGTACAAAACAGATTGTATATAACAAAAAACCACACCTAAATCCACTTTTACCACTAACATTTGGTTCATTATCAACATTCTGAAAAGTGACAAATGATTTTCATAGATTATAAAATTGTACAAGATTTGGGAGAATTATCAGACATTGAGGACAACATTTTCAGTATCTTTCCCTTAATCTGTCTTGCCTAAGCCTGCATACCAAAAGACATAAAGTAAATTAACAACAAAAGCAATAACACTTTTGCCACTAATTAGAAAGCAAATGTTTCCATGTCCGGAAGCAAGCCCAAAGAGATGGCCTATAATGTAGAGATTTGTTCCATTAATAAATAGGCAAGAAGAGATACGCTATAAACTCTCAGCATTAAAAACCTAGGCTTGGAGCCAGTGAATTCCAGTGAAGACTTATATAGAACAACACAAACCTCATCTACCATGAGACAGGGCAGTTAATTTAAAGACCATCCTCTTCACTCAGATATTTGGAATGTCTAAGGTGTGCATGTGTTGAGAGCGGGAAGTTACAGGCAAATTTACACTTAAGTGAGTAGAACATTCCCTTCCCTAAAGCTGTGGCTAAATGTTGATATTCTCCCCAGTCTTTCCTCCCCAGACTTGGTGCCCATTTAAGAGTCAAGATGGTCATAAGTAACTATAATCATAGTTCTGATGTATTGATAACTAGAAAATATAAGAGAAAATTCCCCAGTCTTCCCAAGGAATGATACAAGGAGCCAGTATCCTATATTACCCTCAGACTACAAAAGTAATAATATAGAGAGTGGATTGCATATAAACATCTACTTGCAAACAATAAATTCATATATTGTACAAAGAACTTGTCTAGCCTTTGTCCTTATTCTACATATGAAAAAACAGTTCATTTCCTCAATCTGAATATTTGGAGACAATTTGATCTAGAATGTGACACCCTCTGTGGAAGCTGTAGAGAGGTAAATTTTCTCATGCATACGTATATCAGTTTAGAAGTGATGGTCATCCCCAAAGCTCATCTACCTGATCTTCACCAGAAGCCCTCAAGCTCCAGCCAGAGCTATAACTTCCCAATGGTGGCCACCAAATAATTCAAGCATTTCAGAAACTGGCCATTTGGTTGAAAGATTAGGGAAGATGCATTCATACAGTACAGATTAGAATTTGGGTTTTATTTTCCTTATGGATGAAATGTTACTAATAATATCATAGTTCAAATGGCTTTTTTTTTTTTAGGAGGTACTGGGGATTAAACCTGGGACCTCATACATATGAAGTGCGTGTTCAACCACTGAACTATACATGCTCCAATATTGCTACTTCAGAACCCAATAATTTATTATATTGTTTCTACATAGAAAATAAATTACCAGTAAACTTTAAAAGCCAAAATCTGTTCAAAATGTTAAAACTGTCTGTGCCGCAACATATTGCAAATTCCAAATCACTTCATACATTCAAAAATTATTTTGTCATATAATTTTTTTTAGTTAATCCTCCTAATAACCAACCATGTTTGGGAAGGAATATATTACTTTCATTTTTCAAATATTATCATCATTAGAGAAAATGTAAATGACTTGCTCAAGCTTTCAAGTCATTAAGGGTGATGCCTTCCTTTACTAATCAGTTATGGAGGCCCTCTATCTGCCCCCATATTCCCAACCTCTTCCATGTCCAGCCATGCATGTCTAGATTCTTAATATCTTTCACATTTCTGCTCCCATAGAGATATCTCCAATACCCACCCATCCCCAGCTCAATGGTGCTTCACAACTAGGCATTCGGTACAAATTTGTAAAATCAAAGATCAAAGATTTGATCATTCAAATTTTCATAAAGCAGGATGCTCATTGCTACCTGCTAAATATGGAAGATCATAATCTGACACCAGTCTCTCTCCAACGTCATTGCCTGTTCCTTTCCACCACTCCACCTAAGCTAGATTTATTCTTCTTCCCCTAATACATTCTGCACTTTTCTGGCTCAAGGCCATGGCTCAAATCACTCTGTTTTACATCCTCTATCTGTTGAAATCATACCCATCCTTATATACTTAACTCAAATGCTATTTTCTCCCTGAAGCCATTCTTAATCTCACTCACTGGAAATGAGCACTTCCTATTCTGAAGTCTGTAATATTTGCTCTTATCACTCACAGCTCTTATACTTTGACCACACATTATATTTCCTTGTGTATGTCTTATCTGATCTAGTACATTTTAGTCATATTAAGATCAGCATTCATGATCTCATTACATTTATATCCCACAAACATGTAGCAAAATGTCTTTCATATAGTAGGTAGTCATAGTATCTGTGGCTTAAATGTCCAACTGCATGTTTCTGCTTCTAAATTGCCACCAAAATATGACAAATGCAAATATTTCATAAAATGAACAGCTACTGTCTAAAGTGATTATTATTGTACATTCTTATCTAGACAGTATATATAGTATGAGTGGAAAGTTATCTTTTCAAAAATTAAAAAGCTACATATAAACAAACAAAATACTTATGATTTTCTCCATAATTCTATGCAGAATATTCTTATTATAAAGAATGGCTTATTTAAAAAGTTAATGTATTCACTATGTTTTTTTGTTAAAAGATTAAACAATACCTTAGAAAACAACCAGTAGTTGACCCATTTTAAATATATATCTTTTTTATCTTTCATCATCATATGTATCCACATTAATATTAACAGTTACCGATTATCTCCACCATTATTATTATCATGACCTTGATTTCATTTCTAACAGGAGTATATAAGCCTCTCTCTCAGGGATATTTAAATTACACAATCCTTAAAGGACTGCTATGGGTTCCTTAATGGACCAATTGCAGGCATAATGCAAGGACATCCCACTAACAAGCTGCCCTCCAAACTCACTACACGGTTTCTGTGCCTTCTCATTGGGTAAGGGGTATCAGATCCCTTTAAAAAATGAACCACTTCTTTTATTCTTTTAGACGCTAGACCTCTGTATTCTCACTTTATTTACATTGTTATCCCATCATCACTGTATTATTCCCTAACTCTAAAGTCCCGAGATCTTCTGACCATGGTATTTTCTGTACCCTTCCCCGAATCTCTACCTATTGAAATGCCACTTTTTTCAGGATGTTTAGATACTGAGTTAATATTAAATGACTTACTAAGGATTAGTTTGCTATCCTCAACTTTGTACTTATCTGTTATCACTATTAGCCCCTATATGATTTCATGTATCAGGAAGGCTTACGCAGAGTCTTGGTGATGTAAACTGTGATTCTTTTGAGAAGAGAGCCATCAATGCCAAACCTGCTCCAAAGACTTCTTTATTTTGTGAACTGATCTATACTGTTATTAATGACTCTCAACTAATGATGGAAACATGCCCTCATTAGGATATATAAGAATCATTAACAGAGAAAGGGGATACACAATCTGAAAAAAACGTATTCCCTATTATATTAAAAATGTAAAAAAAAAAAAAAAAAAATACCTAGAATTTGAAAGCATCTATTATTTCCTTAACATAAATATAATACAATTAAGAGTATCATAATTTTGGTAGGTAGGAACATAAGTTTAAATGGTAAAACAATATCAATGTATACTAAATAGTAGTGTGGAATTCACACATAGAGTGAACTTAGTAGGTGCTCAGTATCTTTCAATTATTTCATATTTGAATATGAGCCAAATTTATCAGAAATTGTGGCAACATTTTGGGCTTATTCTTAGAGAAAATGTAAAAGAAAAATTTCAAATTCACCTCAATGGGCCTAAGCCCTTCTTCTGTGACAACAATTGACAGAGAAGGAAAGAAGAAAGGTAGGAAGGAAGAGAAGGAGGGAGGGAAGAAAAAAGAAACCAGAGAAGGTCTGTATCATCCTATCTAATAACTAAACACCATTTGTGGAAGATGACAATATGGTTTAGGAGCATGGACTCTGAATAAATACACTCACCTCAGTTAAATGAGGATTGGGATTAAAACCACAGAGGCTACAGACAGTGGTTTGACACTCAGTGCATGTGTTAAAATTGGCCTTTTCTGGAACATGTAACAGAAGTTCAGTAGTATTGCAAAGAGGACAGATAGATTTAAGAAGGCCTTGTACAGAAGGCTGTGCTGCAGATGAAGAAGTTGTTGGCTGCAAAGGTTTGCCAGCTGCTGTTTGGATTACTGGTTTTGTAGGTTGTTGAGCTGAGGGCTTTACTGGGCCAGGCTGTTGAGCTGAGGGCTTTGCTGAGCCAGGCTGTTGGGGTAGAGCCTTTGGTGAGCCAGGCTGTAGAGGTAAGGGCTTTGCTGGCCCTGGTTGTTGAGCTGTAGCTTTTACTAGACCTGGCTGGTGAGCTGGACTTTTTCCTGTCCCAGGCTGCTGAGCCGGAGACTTTACTGGCCCAGCCTGCCGAGATGGAGTCATTGTAAGTCCAGGCGGCTGAGCCGGAGACTGTGGCACAGGTTGTTGAGCTAGGGGTTTCGGTGTCCCCAGCTGCTGGGCTGTGGGTTTTGCTGGCCCAGGCTGCTGAGCTGGGGACTTTGCTGGTCCAGGAGGTTGTGCTGGAGTCTTTGTTGTTCCTGGTGGCTGAGCTGGGGGCTTTGCTGTCAGCGACTGAGATGACAGCTTTGCTGGCCCTGGCTGTTGAGCTGGGAACTTCACTGGCCCTGGTTGCTGAGCTGGGGACTTTGCAGACCCATGCTGTGGCATGGAAAGTTTTTCAGATCCAGGCTGTTGGGCTGGAGGTTTACCAGGACTTACTTGCTGAGGAGAAGGTTTGGATGGGCTTTGTAGTGAGGTTTTAGCTGATTCTCCCCTGACTATATCTGATTGTTTGGTCTGAGACCTGGTTGGGTCTTCGTGAAGTGGCCACTTTGTCTGATCTATCTGTGGAGTCTGTGTAGGCCCCTGCCTTGGCTTTCTTATCCCTGGAGATTGTGATTTAATTTTTTCCGGTTGCTGAGAAGATACTGATTTGGGAGCGCCATCCTGCTGAAGTGGGGTCTTAAGAGGCCCTTGCTGCTTAGTAACTGACTTGGGTGACTGCTGTGTTGAGGGTTTTGTGATTCCTTCAGGTTTTCCTTCAGGTTTTCCTTGTTCCTTCTGAGGTGCTTTTTGTTTCTTGGTGGTTTCTTCCTGTGGTGCATCAGAGTCTGATATCAAATCAAAAGGGTTGAATTTATTTACCACGGAGGAAACAGCACTTAAAGGGTTAACCTCTGAGAGGAAGCCAGGCATCATACTTGACTTGTGCTCTTCCTTGAAATCAGTTCTGGACTTCGATTCTTTCAAGCTAATCGTGGAAGCACTCCTTCCAGGCAATTTCTGCTCTGACCTCAAAGTGTCTGAAGTTCTACTTTTACTAAGACCAGGCTGAGCTGGACGCCCAGGGTCTGGTGGTTTTCCTGGTTGCTTTGGAGGGTGACTGCTATCCAATTCTTGTTTCCTAGAAGAATGAAAGGAAAAGAAATGAAAATAATGGAAGTTAAAAAAAAGCTACTGCTTTCTTAAATACTCAAAACTATGCCTGTGTAATTAGAATCAATTTTTGGTAACATCACACAAATGATCAGAAAACTTAAATTGCGTTTGTTACTTTCTTTACCTGGGTAGAGATTCCAAATAAGGAGGTGAAGAAAAAAAATAATAATAATACTTGCTACCAAGAGTGATAAAAAATTAAGATATTTAGTTAGAAAATACTTAATAAAAAGAAAAATTTAAATTTACACTTAACAGAATCTAGTCATGATCAAAATCTAATTAAATATATAAAGTCAATAAATCAATGCAATATCATGTTCCAACACCCACATGTACACAGGTTGTATCTTTTTTTATGACAAGTTTGCAGTCAAAGAAATTAGTCCCTCCAATATAAGCAGCATTGAGAAGTAAAAATATTTAAACTGTGGGCATTCGCTGCAACTTTTTTTCTTAATTATAAGAATTTACATTAGTTATATATAGCACACAACCTGGCATTAGTGACATTTAATGGGATTATGATGCCTTTTCAGGGACTCTGAGAAGATGGATAATTTATTATTTTTTTTACTCATTGTATTTACAACTACAGAGAAGTGCTTTACTGAAAAACTCTTCTGATTACTAGAACATTTTATAAGAATTCTGGCTGAATCAATTATTTCCTTTAACACTCTTTTGGGTATCCCCTACGGGGTAAACACCTCCACAACTGTTTTTCTTCCCAGAGCAGATTCTAAAATCAAACTACATTCAGATTCTAAAATGAATACAGGATGCATCCATTTATATCTCAGAAGGTCTGCAGATGAATCTGAAGTGAAAAGAATTTAAGAAACATTAATGTGGCATAAAACAAAAACCTGATGTGTTCATCCATTATTCACTCATTGTTATCCATTCATTTATCTGTTCAATCATCAAACACTGATGCTCATTGACTAGTTGCCAGGCTTAGTTTTAGTGATGCAAAGACGAGTTAATATGTTCTGTTTACAGTATAGTACATAAGACACAGATGGTATTTTAGTCTCTTTCCCTTTCTACCTGAACAATTCTTAGGCCAAACACAAATTCACCAGAAGACCACAGTTAGCTAAGGCATCTTTCCATTTTTTGTTCAGTATTAAGCCAATATCTTCTCTTAATGATTTTCATTTCCTGCTCCCAGATACCCATATTTTACTTTTATTTACATAATTTTAGCAACTAAAATTAAGATCCAATATTAGGACAGTCTTTATACCTATATAAGTATCTTCTGACAGGATGGTTTCTACAATATAATAAAACTTAAATTTGTAGAAAGTAGGTGTAATTATAATTTCTTGTACAAGCAGCTTTCTTTAAATTTTTGGTGTTTATTGTTATCACAAATATTTATTCATGAAGTTTATTTTTAGTTATTTTACAGATTTTTGAATTAAGAGAAATAATATTTTCACAAAACCAATGATTAAAATAAGTTCTTAGTATTTTTCAAGAAAGGATAATTTAGGGAAATTAAGGATAGATTTCTTGTAAACTGTTTAAGGATATATTTCTCTGTCTCTGCACAAAGGTGCTAATTCGATAAAATGCCCTAATAATTAGCTATAGGATAGTAACATCTATATAGTAGTCCCTAAGCCTGTTTTTAAGGGAGAGGTACATTACATTAATTGAATGCAGAACATTTCTAGCATAATGCAAACATCTGAACAGTGCATCTCTTTGAAACTAATCTATTTTGGGGCATTTACTATGGCTCTCTTCTGACTTTACATGGAAGGGAGCACAAAGGAAGGTATATAAGGAAACAATAAAAATGATTTCCTAAAACTGGAAATATGTAGCAATTCATTTTAAAAGATATCTTAGAACTTTCAGATTTAGGGTAGTAATTTTAGTTCTCTGTTTAATGAAAGACTTCAGAAACAAAGTAGAATCTAAATTGTTTTTAGCTTTTATCCTGAAGAAAATTGCCAGGACTAAGAATTCTAGTTATTTGCCTTTTATCAGAAAATCACATTGTACATACATAGCCATTTATAGATTATTTCTTTCTTTCTGAGATTTTGCTATTTAGAAGTAATGATTCTCAGTTTCTTTCTACATCTTACATCTTGATATATGATCAAATTTCCATGTTTTTAGGGAAGTTTTTAAGACCTCATTCATTTGAAGTACCAAATGATGTGAAATTGAAAGTTCAGAGACTTCTCCATTAACAGGTAAATGTTTACAAACCAAATTAGAGTATCTAGAACATTGTGATCATCTCATATTGTAACTGCTACTTAAGCACTGTTTCTTTATCCCTGTTTCTTCTCATTAAAGAAAAATATATCTTTACAGAACTACATATATACAAACAAAATATTTATAACCTGAATTCCTCCATAATTCTTATCCAGCACGTTCTTATTAGTTGCACATTTATCAGTAACAAATGGCTTCTTTAAAAAGCTAATGTACTCAACATGAGTTTTGGCCAAAATATATAGATATTTAAATAATTAACTAGTGGTTAATTATTTAACCATAGTCATTTAAAATTGATCATGTTTCCAAGATTTTTAGAAATACATCTGGTATATTTGTCTATGAGTGAAAAGAAGTCTAATTGATTAATTAATTATTGCATTATTATATCAATACCAATTATAGATACTATTGCTATTTTATCAATAACAATAAACAACTTTTAGTCAAGCAATGAATAAAGAGATCATTATGTATTTTCTTCATCTGAGAAAATAAAGATACTTTTCAAAATCAGGACAACCAGCTCATTGCCATTTGGGTGCAAGGATATATCTCAAGACACTTTAAGCATCTATTTGTACTCTGCATAGAGATATCATATTGAGAATTAGCTATTGGAAAAATAATTAAACAATATAACACTCTGTTCTTCTAAAACAGAAATGGATTTATTTCTCAAGAATTTCTAAGTAATAATAGTAGATATTCTCATTCAAAAAGTTTAATAAGTATAATATTTGATGGCTCTTACTTCTCTATATAAAATTGGGTAAAATTGAATAGATTGTCCATCTTCTCAAGAGTCCCTGAAATGGATTCAAAAATCCAAGGGCATTTTCCCTGTAACCTGTCTTCTTCTACTTCTAACTTGTATCTACCCATGCTTAATGCTACCTCCCCCTTCATTTACTGTTTTCATCCTAAGATTGGAATTTTCCTCTCACAGGTGAGCAGACAAAAAAAAATATTCCAGTCCAAATGAGGTAAATATGTATGCAACTGTAAGAATGTGAAAGCAGTTGGAATGCTAAAATTCTTTTTTTTTTAATGTATCACAACAGGCAATGAAACTTAAGTTTATAGTGCTGAGTCACATACAACTTTATAATATTTGAAATATAAATAACCTTAGGAATATCTCTTCATTTTTAAACAGTAGAGGATATTGGGACTTAGAGAAGCTAAGGGATTAATTCAAGGTCATAAAACTAGTTTGTCACAGATTGTTTGTCACAGAAATCTGAAGCTGACACTCCTGGCCAAGGGGGGATTTCCACTGCATCACACTGACTTCTCTATAGGGCAAAATTATATAGAATCATCAAAATAAATCATAACAATGAATAATTCAACATACAAACTCTGTCTGTAGTTATTATTGACAGTGCCATCCCTTGTTGATATCAATTACTACAACTCTATAACTGTTGGCTTCCTTCATATGAAAATCCCAACAAAAGCATCTGTCTCAATTTTCAATTGATCCTCACACTGACTCTACATGACAGGTAATACAGGTACTACTACTTACCTTATTTAGAGGCTAGGAAACTGAAGTACAGATTGTTTGAGAAGCATTTGTAATTTTCCACTAGTTAGTTAAAGTCAATCAGCAATAGGACAAGAACCTAATTCTCCGGGTTCTCAACTCTTATTTATTAAAAAGAAAAAAATCAAACCAAACCATGTCCAATCACACTTAACTTCTTAAAACTTCAAAAAATATCGATATGTTTTCTTAATCATACTTAAACTTAGCATGATTCTAAAAATCTAAATGATAAAACAAGTTCTTCCTTGGTTATCACATATGGGGACCATAACTTTCCAAAATCTAGGCATATTTTATACAACTATTTCTATAAAATCTAAAGAGGTTGTAAAAACCAGAAACTTATATATTTTGGGGTATTTTAATTATGCTTTCAAAGATAACTATTTTGGCCTCAGATTACCTATTACCACCACCTGATATAAATACTGCATAAAACACAACAGATTTATAGGCCGAAGTAATATTTTTCTTTCACCCTCTGAAGAGGAGAACAGTTAGAAATTTAGAAATCCAAGCTTGCACTTGGTATTTGTAACCAGTATGCTACACCTGTTGCTTGTTTCTCTTAGGAAAAATTTTAGAAGAGCCGGCATACATTTCTAAAAGGCTAATAAAAGAATTGTACATTCATATTATCCTATGATAAACTAGTGAATCAAGATTCAGAATTTTTTTCTAAATAAGTTTTCATCAAGTAGAAGAAAATAGGGCACAGAATAAAGTGTACTAATAAGGAAGACTTTATACCAAAGAAATAGCCACATATAGTTTAAAAACACAGGAAAACATATTCACTGTAAAGGGGCTAGTTTTTTGTGTACGTGCAGTTTCCTTTTAAAGATAAAGCGGAGTTTTTCCCTGATAGATTTTTAAGCATTTAAGATTATATGTGATAAATACTGTCACTATCCATAAGAAAAATGTACGTTTCTCCTAAAAATAATGAATCTAATATAATTGACAAAATTATATGCATATACTTATAAGATACTGAGTCAATGAATTTTTAAAATAGAAGATAAGAATCCGCTCCTAATATCCTAGTCTCTTGTATTTCCACTACCTCAAAGGAAAAGCAGGAATGATTTCAGTACCACGGACAGAGCTATGCTCTTTGGGGAGGGTGCAAAGTTAAGGGTTTGTTTACAGTAATAAAGGCAAGGCAGGCACAATGATTATACCCTTTTAGTACTCTAATCAGAAAACAACTAATTATTGGGATGAAGAAAATTGGAGTCAGAGAGGAAGATGAATATGTTAATATTGCAGATTAACTCTTATAATTGCCTATGCAAGTTGTCATTTGTTTTGTCTTTAGAAGTACGCATTGAAAATTAGTTTTAAGAGAATACAAATTTACATGTTCCTCCATAAACTGAAAGTCAATTTTGCATATAAAAGAGCAGTGGTTTAAAAAAAAAAAAAAAAGCAAATGCTAATTCAGAACTACACGTACAGCACCTGCTCTGCTGTAGCCAAACCATCTGTTTAACGCCACAACATATTTTAGGGTCCCTCAATGAATATGAAAGGTATATTCATTCCATACCTTCTACCTAAACAGCTTCTGTTCTCCTCTGGAGGTGGGGAAAGGAGCCAAATAACCTCCAGGGGAATTAAAGGCATTGTTACAGAAAAAATTAAAAATCATTCAAAGAGAAAAAGACCCCGAAATGCCCGAGAAGATTTAAACGGAGATAGGTAAACACCCAGCTCTATTCATTTCCCAACACTTCCGTGTAGTGTTAATGGAAGACTTCCCGATTAGTAAAACACTGGAGGGCGTCTCTCACGCCATCCTGAAGGGAAAAGATTCCCAAAGGCTAGAAATCACTATCTAAAATCACATTTCCAAGAATGCAATCCTTGACTATCCCACCAGAAACTCTACAATGCATCATTTTTTTTCCATCAGAAGACTTATGATCTCTTTATCGCCACCTCATTAGGGAGAATAAAATGAACGGTGGCAACATATAGGTACAGCTGTGCTGGCACATATGTGCACGGGACGCTGTAGATATATGCCCTGACATATACATCATGCTGTGCGTGCCTGTGCATGGAAGGCGGCTCCGCAGTGGCCGGGGGAACGCTTCCCTTGGGCAGCCCCTGCGCCCTTGACATGACAGCGGCGATCTGTCTTCTCTCCTCCTCGCTCAGCTGGCTCAGATCCGCCTCCATGCCCGCGATCGCGGTGTGCAAGGGGCTCCCCGCCTCGCCAGCCCCTCCTCCAGCCGCCGCCGCCGCCGCCGCCGCCGCCGCCAGCCCTTCGGGGAGCCCTTCCCCTTCCAAGCTCGCCTCGTTGCCCATGGCTCAGAGACGCTCGGAGCCACGGCGCTCCCTCCCTGCGCTGTGTCCCAGTCAGGAACCCCGCGGCCCGAAGAGCAACCGGCGCCCAGGTCCGCCGCGGGGCGTGCAAGCGGCTGCGTCCCCGGGCTCGGGACCCGGTACAGCTGCCCAGAACGCACGGC
>JAQZBX010029989.1:0-27018 GCA_029593785.1 Cabassous unicinctus
GTAAAGCCTTCCTTGACATATTAAGAGCATCAGAAAGAATTTTAAAACTTAATTTCTGAAGAGAAACAGCAAGACGGCATCAGTTTAACTGGGCACTCACCATCTCTCTTACACAGGATGGTTGAGTGGGTGAGAGATCCTGCACAGATGATCTGTTTGGGGAACCCACAGAGCAGGGGGCTTTGGGGCATGGATCTGAAGGGAGCTGGATGAAAAGATGAATTGCTTAATACAAAACTGTGAGTTTCTCATCCCTGTGGCTGGAAACTGTGGACAACTAAGCCCCAACCTCAAGGCAAAAAAACCATGAGCCTTGATTCCTGTCACCAGGCACCCAGCAGGAGGGAGAGTTCTCTGAGAGAACTCTGAGAGTGGGAGGATTCTGGTGAGTGGTGAAAAGGGGTTTCCTTTCTGTGGTTTTGGTTGCGTGGACACCGTTTGAGCTTTGGGGAGCATACTGACCAGCTTGGGGTGGCACTAAGAAGAGGGAAGAGGCGAATTTGCTGAGGAAGCCTGATTTACCTAACCACCCTGGGATAAGTAAACTTGACCTAGGATAGGGCAGAATCAGGCAAATGACTAGTCCCATGCTGAAAACAACCAAAATTTCAACTCACCTAAGGGAAGTGCATAATGAGCTTCCAAGAGCCTATTTAGGGTCCCCTGGGAGGAGGGGGTGGCCTGGAAGAGCATTGAGAATCATTTGTTTGTGAATTCACACACCAGGGTACCATTTGAATTTCAAAAGGGAACTCAAGGTGACCAGGAGAGGTGAAGGGGGATCCAATCACAGGCTCAGACAGGCTATTGTATCCTACTATCCTGGGAGACAAAGCAATAAGAATAGAAAGGGGGCAGAAACAGAATCCTAATCAACAGGAATCAATGCAATTGCAAAGAGTGAAACCTACCCAAGGGAAAGTGAATGAATAGCTGTCTGAAGAACTAACTGACCCAACAAGAAAGTTTGCTCATTGGAGGAGATTCCACCTTGAATATACAAGGTTCCTAGTTCAAATCCTGGCTCTTCTTAGAGTAGTGATCCACCAAGATATTAAACATCTAGGTGGTACTTTGGGAAAGGGAAAACATGGGCATTATATTTGAATTAGATTCTCTTGGGTCTCTTATCCTTCCTAAAAAAAGGTTACTTCTTTTTTTAAAATTTAACTTAGTTTGCTCACTAAAATCACTTCAAAACCTGCAGAGGTCAGGCTGCATGGAAATTGATTGATGAACACCAACAGCCTGAGAAGTCACTCAGGGGCCTGAAAGGGAAGGCTGTTTCTCCTTAGTTTTTATTTGACTGCTTGCTTGTGTGTTTTTCTGTTTTTTGTTTTTCTTTCCTCTTTCTTTCCCCACTTTTTTTTTAAATTAGGTGCTGCTGGCTTTTTCCCTGTTTGCTGTGTTTTTCATCTTCCTTGATTTCCCCTTTTCAGTGTTTACCAATTTTGTCAACCAATGTTATCTATTTTCCTTCCTTCACCTAACTATCTTCCACTTTCTGTTGTTCTCACATTCCACCTCTCTTTGTTTGGTACTCAGTTTTTCTGGTTTTTATTTCTATCTCATCTATTTGGTATTCTGTCTTTTCTTAACTTTTTTCCTTTTGACTTATCTTTTCTCCTTCCCTCTCTCCTCATTATCCCAGCCTTTTAATTTAGTGTATATATTTTTCTCTATTCAGTTTCCCATTTCATTGTTGGTACTCCACTTTTTTATTCCCATTACTCTACACTGTTTACACGAGTTAAATATTCATTTTCCTAGGTCTTATATGGTTCCTTTCCTAAGTTTTATTAATATTCATACAATTATCCATTTTCTTTTCTTACCTCATTCACTTTTTCTGGCCCTAATCTTTTTCCATCAAGGGAACACAGACAACATCAAGGAAATAGAATAAGAGGAACAAAGTTCCAAAGAGAAAAATTAACACACACCACAAAACAGCAATTAAATGAAACCTTAGAATAGAGAGAGAAGCTAATCAATGGAATAAAGATAAGAAGATGAGCATACAGCAACAAAAAATTATAAACCATCCCAAGAAACATGAAGGCATGGCCTAATCCAAAGAAGAAACTAAAATCCAGGAAGAGTTGCAAAACATTGAAGAACAAATCAAAGCTGTACAAACAAATATCATGGACCAACTTAATGAAGTGAAAGGAGAGATTGAGGATATTAAGAAGAAACTGGGAGAACACAATGAAGAAATTGTAAACATACGTAAAAAGATAATGGATATGATGGTGATGAACGACACAATCCAAGAAATCAGAAAGACAGTGGAAGCACATAACAGCAGATTTGAACAGGCAGAGGAAAGAGCTAGCAATGCGGAAGACAGTACATCTGAAATCAAACAAATAATAGAAAATATAGATTAAAAAATAGAAAATTTCCATCAGGAACATAGGGATTTGAATAACCATGAAAAATGCACAAACATAGACATTATAGGAATCCTAGAATGAGAAGAGAAATTAAAGGTGCAGAAGGAGTGTTGGGAGAAATAATGGCTGAAACCTTCCCAACCATATTGAGGGAGATGGGTGTACAGGTCAAGGAAGCACAGCACACACCAAACAATGTAATTCCGAACAGGCTTTCTCTAAGACATATACTTGTTAAACTGTCCAATGCTCAAGACTAAAAGAAAATACAGAAGGCAGAAAGAGAAAAGAGAACTATCACATTAAAGGGAAGCTCAATAAAATTAAGTGCTGATTTCTCATCTGAAACCATGGAGGCAAGAAAGCAGTGATATGACATAGTTAAAGCACTAAAAGAAAAAAAAGTTCCAGCCAAGAATACTCAATCCAGAAAAACTGTCATTCACAGATAAACAGAAATTAAGGGAATATACTAATAAGAAACCCAATCTTCAAGAAAGGAAATTGTGCAAGTTGAAAGGAAAAAGCAGGAGAGAGAGTTGGAGGAGAGGGAAAGCACAACTAAAAAGAGGAAAAGAGAAATAAAAACAACCTATGACATACATAAACCCAAAGAATATATGGCTAATATAACTAATTCCTTGAAAGCAATAACATTGAATGTTAATGGATTAAACTCACCAGTGAAAAGACACAGATTGGCAGAATGGATAAGGAATATGACCCATCTATATACTGTCTACAAGAAACTCAGACACAAGGATTCATGGAGACTGAAACTGAATGGCTGAAAAACAAAGTTACAAGTAAACAGTAATGAAAAAAGGTGAGAGTAGCTATACTAATATCGGACAAAATAGACTTTAAATACAAAATGATTATAAGAGACAAAGATGGACACCATATAATAGTAAAAAGGGTATTCTTTCAAGAAGACAGAAAAATCATATACTTTTATGCATGTAACCAGGGCACCTCAAAATACATGGGGCAAACACTGGAAAAACTGAGTGTAGAAATAGATGCCTCTGCAATTATATCATTGGGCATTAACACAACATAATCACCTATAGACAGAAAATCTTGGCAAATAATCAATAAAGAAACAAAGACTTTGAATACTATACTAGAGTATTTGGACCTAATAGATATATACAGAACACTACCCCAAAAACAGCAGGATACACAATCTTTTTGAGTGCACATAGATCATTCTCCAAGATAGGCCACATGCTAGGCCCCAGAAAAATTCTCAGTGAAGTGACAAAGATTAAAATTATAGAAAGTAATTTCTCTGACAGAAATGGAATGAAGCTGGAAATTAGTAAAGGCCAGAGAACAAGATTAGGCACAAAGATATGGAAATTAAAAAACACACTCTTAGACAAAGAGTGGCTCATGGAGCAAATCTCAAAAGAAATCAGTAACTACCTTGAAATGAATGAAACTGACAACACAACATATCAAAACTTATGGGATGCAGCAAAAGCTGTACTGTGAGGGAAATGCATAGGCATAAATACATGTATTAAAAAAGAAAGAGCTAAAATTGAATGTCTAGCAGCACACTTGGAGGAATTAGAAAAACAACAGCAAACTAACCCCAAAGGAAGTAGAAAAAAGGAAATAACAAAAATTAGAGCAGAACTAAATGAAATACAAAATAAAAAAGAACGAGAAAAATAAACAAAATCAAAACTGCTTCTTTGAGAAGATCAATAAAGTTCACAAACCCTTAGTTAGACTTCCAAAGAAATAAAGAGAGAAGATACAAATATACAAAATAAGAAATGAAGAAGAGCATATCCCTGATGACCCCACAGAAATAAAATATATCATAAGAGAATAGTTTGAAAAATTAAATGCCAACAGAAGGATAATATAGAGGAAGTGGACAAATTCCTAGAAACACACAAGCAGCTTAAATTGATGAAAGAAGAAACTGATGAACTCAAAAAACCAATCACAAGTAAAGAGATAGAATCAGTCATCAAAAATCTCCCAACTAAGAAGAGCCCAGGGCCAGAAGGCTTCACAGATGATTTCTACCAAACATTCTGGAAAGAACTAACACCATTCCTGTGTAAAATATTCCAAAATATAGAAGTAGAAGGAACATTGCCTAACTCATTCTATGATGCCAAATTTACCCTAATGCCAAAAAGAAAAAAGGACACCACAAGAAAGGAAAATTACTCACCAATCTCTCTAATGAACCTATATGCTAAAATCCTCAACAAAAATACTTACTAATCATATTCAACAATACAACAAACAAATTATACACCATGACCAAGTGGGTTTCATCCAGGGTATGCAAGGATGGTTCAACATAACAAAATCAATCAATGTAATACAGCATATAAACAGATCAAAAGAGAAAACTCACATTATCATCACTGTAGACACAGAAAAAGAATTAAAAAAAATACAGCACCCTTTCCTGATAAAAACACTGCAAAAGATAGAAGCAGAAAGAAACTTTCTGAAGATGTTAAAGGGTGTATATGAAAGGCCCAACGCTAGCATCATATACCATAGTCATATCCTAAAAGCTTTTCCTCTAAGATCAGGAACAAGACAAGGATGCCTGCTATCACTGCTTCTATTTAACATTGTATTAGAAGTACTTGCTCAAGTACTGAGGCAAGAAAAAGGTATAAGAAGCATCCAAATTAGAAAGGAAGTGATAAAAATTTCACTATCGGCAGTTGACATGACCCTATACATAGAAAGCCCAAGAAATCTACAACAAAGCTTCTAGAACTTAAAATGGAGTTCTGTAAAGTCTCAGTTTATAAGATCAATGAACACAAATCAGTATCATTACTGTATACAGTAATGAGCAATCTGAGGAGGAAATCAAGAAAAAATACCATTTACAATAGTAACTAAAAAATCAAATATCTAGGAATAAATTTAACCAAAGATGTAAATGACATATACACAGAAAATTACACAACACTGTTAAAGGAAATCAAAGTAGACTTAAATAAATGGAAGAATATTCCCTGTTCATGGATAGGAAGACTAAACATCATTAGGATATCTATACTACCCAAACTAATCTATAGATTTAATGCAGTCCCAATAAAAATCAAAACAGCATTTTTTACTGAATTGGAAAATCTAACTGTGAAATTTATTTGGAAGGGCAAGAGGCCCTGAACTGCCAAAGATATATTGAAAAAGAAAAAATGAAATAAGAGGAATCACACTACCTGACTTTAAAAAAACTACAAGGATACAGTGGTCAAAACTGGTTGGTATTGGCACAAGGATATACATACCAACCAATGGAACTAAATTGAGAGTTCTGATATAGATCTTCACATATACAATCATCTAGCATTCAACAAGGTCACTAAGTCCACTCAACTAGGGGAGAAAGGCCTCTTCAACAAATGGTGCTTGGAGAACTGGATATCCATATCTAAAAGAACGAGAGAGGAACACCGTCTCATACCACACATAAAGCCCAACTCAAGATGGATCAAAGATCTAAATATTAGAGCCAAGACCATAAAGACCTTGGATGATAATGTAAGGAAGCATCTACAGGAACTTGTAATAGGATATGGTTTCATGAACTTCATACCCAAAAGCACAAGCAGAGAGAGAAAAAATAGATAAATAGGTATTCCTCAAAATTAAAAGCTTTTGGACCTCAAAGGAGTTTATCAAGAAAATGAAGTCAGCCTACCCAAAGGGAGAAAATATTTAATAACCATATATCAAATAAGAGCCTAATTTCCAGAAAATTTAATGAAATCCTATATCTCAAAAAATTAAAATATAAACAACCCATTTAAAATATGGGAAAGTGATTTGAAAAGACATTTCTCCAAAGAAGAAATACAAATGAATAAAAACCGCATGAAAAGATGCTCAAAATCACTAGCTATTAGGGAAATGTAAATCAAAAGTATAATGAGATACCATCTTACACACATTAGACTGGTGGTGATTAAAAAAACAGAAGACTACAAGTGTTGGAGAGGATGTGGAAAAATAGGAACCCTCATGAAATGCTGGTGGAAATGTAGAATTGTCCAGACATTGTGTATGACAGTTTGGTGGTTCCTCAAAAAACTAACTATAGATCTGCATTATGATCCAGCAATTCCACTGCTGGGTATATACCCAGAAGAACTGAAAGCAAGAAGAAGAACAGATATATGCACACCAATATTCACAGTAGCATTATTCACTATTGCCAAAAGTTGGAATCAACCCTAATACCCATCAACAGAAGAATGATAGACAAAATGTGGTATACACATATGATAGAATATTATTCAGCTGTTAAGAAGGAATACAGTTCTAACACATGAGATAACATGGATGAATCTTGAGGACCTTATGTTGAGTGAAGCAAGCCAGGCATTGAAGGACAAATATTACCTGACCTCTTTGATATGAATTAAGCAAATTGAGCAGACTCAGAAAGCTAGAGTCTGGAAGACAGCTTTACAGGACATAGAACAGCAGAAGAATGGTGTAAGCCAACGTCTATATGGGTGAATTCCATGATAAGGTGGAAGTGAGTAGTTGTGCAGTGAAGGGACAAGACAGAGGTGTAGTGATATTATTAGGTTGGGCAGTGCCAGCTTGAGAGGGTGGTAAGGTGGGGAGGATGTGTTGGATGGTCCATGGAACTGGGAGGATGGTTGGGGGAAGGAGCAGGTGAGCACAGAGGACTGGTGGGTACATGGGTGGAAAAACAATATTGAGAAAGCTCCTTTAGCAATATGTAAAGGAAGAGTTACTGGTTTAGCATGTTGGATGGGAGAGCATTTGGGACAGGCACACCGGGGGCAGATTTCTAGAAAATGTGTGGGTAATCATTTTATCATTGTGTGCTGTATCAGCAGGTGGAGACCCACATAATTAGTGGAAAGGAGTTGGACTCCCATCCTGAAGAGGCCCAAAATGTTTTCAAACAGAGGAGAGGGTGTATCTCGAGAGCATGGGTGGTTCCTAATAAGGGAGAACAGACTAATATGTCAAGTTCTCAGTGTTGCTGCAAGTATCCATTAATCTTGTTTTCCAAAGAGTGAAGCCTGGCATTTGCCGAGGGCCCTGAGGAAAGTAGGAGGGAGGAAAAGAAAAGATGAAAGAGGGGGTATTGAAGGGGCAATGGAAGTGTTCTTCATGATCTTGCAGTGATAGATACAGGCCATGTTAAAATTCATCAAAAATTTATAAAAATATAAGGTCTGAAATGTAAACTATAATGTAGACCATTGATCATGGTTTGTAGCTACATTTCAATATTTGTACATCAGTTGTAACAAATGTACCATCCATATCTAAAAAGGTTATTAATATGGGAAGGGGGAAAAGGGGAAGGATGTTGGGTGTATGTGAGTCCCCTATATTCTGTACATGACTTTACGGTGATATAAAACTTCTTTGAAAGCCAAATCTTAAAAAAGTAAGACACTGGGGGAAGAAATGGAAGAAAATGCCATTGTACATACAGGACAACAGATGTTACAGTGATGAAAGGTGAGACATCAAAAAAAAATTAATTTATTTTTTGAAATATTGTTCATTATTTTGTAATATCCCAATTTCTTTTTGTACTTTATTTTAGATTTAATATATCTAAATTATTATGTATATTATTTCTTATGTTTAAACCTATCATAATTTATTTTTCCTATTAAATGGATTTGGTGATATTCTTGACTTCATTTTTGAAGACGTTTTGAATCACAGAAGGTTTACAACTGTAACAGGGGACGATCAATGGTGTGGGGTGTCAGTGATGGGGGATACATGGGAGGAAGTTCACCTAGGCATACATATAAGGTATTTAAATGTTTTCAAATGTTCATGGAGCATTGCCACGCTGGTAGAGATTCACACAACAACTGAAATAATATTGAATTCCCATCCTTGGGAGCTCTGCCACATTCTCTAATGGAACAGCAACAATCCCCTAAGTAGAGTTGCAATGATAAATGAAGTAGGATGATCCATTGATGGGCCCTTGATATTGATGACTATGCTTATAAGCCTATGCTCTTGAAATTGCAACTTAGCCTGGTGTTGTAGGGTGCCTAAGAGTAACCTGCTGGGAACCTCCTTGTTGCTCATATGTGGCCTCCCTCTAAGCCAAACTCAGCATATAAATACATTACGTACATCCCAGCATTGGACTTGACTCCTGGGGATGAACCTCCCTGGCACCAAGGGATTACTACCAAGCACTGACTGGTGATGTAACTGGAAAAAGACATTGAATACAAGTTGGAAAGGTAAAGACAAATGAATTTTTATGGCTAAGAGACTTCAAAGTGAGTCATGAGTTCATCAGAAAGGTAGCATTTATGCATGTCTCAGCAAGATATCATAGACTGCCAAAGTAGACACTAACCCAAATAGTAGGTCTCCTGAGGGCTCTGGAGACACCCAGGTCCTACAGTCATGGAAGATAGGTCCAGAGTTTGGTGCTTTGCCAGTTGGCCCTACTTTGGAGTTTATGCTCCTATGTGTGACAGACTTGGACTCAGATGTGACTTCTCTACAAATGCCTCTTGTGTTCCTTTTATTTGATCCTATAGTTGGTGCTGGAGTTGGTAGGTGTATGTCCAGGAGACTTGAATCTCTGGACTCCCCATATGTCATCCAGGACCTGAGAATCAGCAGAGTTGCAACACCTACTCTCCAGTGCATTGGACTCACTCAGGACAACTAACAAGGAAGTGAGGATGGACAACTATCACACCAAGGAACCAAGAGAGTCTGCAAATGCAAGTGAATCCCATCCATCAGCCATATGGGATTGAAGCCCCCTTTCAATTAGAGGTGGAGTGGGCATCACCATCACAGAATCCTCAGGATTGGGGAATAAAATATGTACTAAAGTTTACTTAATGATATTCCACTATTGACTTATTGTGATTCTAGCAATGGAAGAAATTATATCATTCACGAAGAGGCAGTGGGCACTGGAGGTCCTGAAGTCAGGGAGAAGGAAAAAGTGTGTAATAGGAGGGCATTTTCAGGACTTGGAATTGTCGTGAATGACATTGAAACAACACATACAGGCCAATATATATCCTGACATAACCTATAGAATTGAGAGGGAGAGTGTAACCTACAATGTAAAATGCAATCCATGCTTAGTAGAAATGCTCCAAAAAGAATTCATCAATTGCAATGAATATACCACACTAATGAAAGAAGTTGTTAATGTGGGGAAAGGTGGGTGGTATGGGGAGTGGTCATATGGTAATCACATAATCTTTTATGTAGCATTTTATGTTATCTAAATATCTTTTTAAAATTAATAAAAATATATTATAAAAAATATTTCCTCCCTTCTGCTTTATTATCTTCATGAGCATTTGCAATTCATTATGCCAAAGTATGTGGGTTTTAAGCAGAAAAAAAATGGAACAATTTCTATAGATTGTATTTTTATAGATATTTATTTATACAACAATTCACATTTGTTACCAGTTTTTATCCTCCAACAATTTTGAAGTAAATGGAACAATTTTTTCAATTTATTAAATATTTTAACATAGAAAGATAGGTATGGAAATGTTAAACAATTTTCTCCATGTTGTGTAACTAACTAATCATGGAATCAAGTGTAATTTTGCCCCTAATGGATTTTTACCCAACACATTATACTGACAATGCTTAAAAAGAAATATTTTTGTTGATTTGATCTAAGTATTTAGCATATATAGTCTATTTAAAAAATGAATCCACAAAAATCAGGTGAAAGGTATATAGAAAGGAAAAAATAAAGAAATGATCACTCTTTTAATACTATGGCACTTATATGTCCCCAGTTGATCTCTCTATATATAGAATCATATGTAGAATATGTTTGGATGTAGATATGACTATATATATTAATTTACCAAATGAAATCACAGTTTGCAAACTATTTTCAATCTTATTTTCTAGTTCATATATTTTTTAAATATTTATTTATTTATTTATCCCCCCTTGCTGCTAGTGCTCGCTGTGTTCATTTGCTTCATGTCGGCTTGTTTCCTTCTGTTGCGTCATCTTGCCGCACCAGCTCGCTGTGCCGTGCAGCCGGCTTGCCTCCACCAGGAGGCCACAGGAATCGAACCTGGGATGTCCCATATGGTAAATGGTTGCCCATCCAATTGAGCCACAGCCACTTCCCTCTAGTTCATATTTATATCTATATATCCTTAATGCATTTTCTTGTCAAAGATAGTGAGACATATCATCATTAATGAAGGAATATTGTTGACTCTGTATTTATTTATGGTTATAATCATTTATTAACACAGTTAAAAGAGAAAATCCTATAATTCATGTAAACAATTTGCACAATTTTGGCAAAGAAAATGTATGTAGGAATGGGGAGAACTGCATTATGCGGAAGGCCTTCTTCCCCACCTCCATCTCAACACCAGAGAAAAATGCTGGATCAAAAATAACATTGATGTTACCTTTTGTAGGCACTCATCCAAATATATATTGCTTTCCATTTTCATTTTTGCCTCAAAGCCTAGATGAAAAAGAAGGGAAAGAATGGAGAAAGGGAAGGAGGAAACAAACTCTCCATGTATCTAATATAAAGAGAGTACTTTAGGGATAAATAGAATGTTGATGTCATGGTGGCCAAGAAATGATAATTATAGCTAATGTTTATTAGTGTTTTTATGTGAGGCACTATTTAGATGTTTATGTCTGTTTTCTTATTTGATAATTCCAGCAATCCTAACATTTCTGTAAAATAGTTACTATGTATACCTTTATTTTACAGATAAAACTAGGTCACAATGTAATTAAGTAATTTGTCTATGGTAACATATCTAGGAAGTAGAGGGATAGGGAATTGAACTGAGGCAATCTGGTTATGGGGTATCTCCTCTGAAGCATCTATCCTCAGTTCTAAAGTTTCATTCCAATATTGGTAATATATTTGCATGTCTACCAGAGGTGGGGAGCAAGATCTGTGTTCTTTCTATAAATTCCAAAGCCTTGATGTGATATGACCTTGTCTAAAACTGAAAAAAAAAAAAAAAAAAAAGCTCTATCCAGAATTCCAGAAGGTGAAACTAGGCAATTTTCTCAGGGCCTTAGTGGAAATATAAAAAAGATAAAAAGTCATTCAGGACTTAAAAATATGCAGGGTTAGTGTCTAAATTTACATTATAAAAATACAACAGGACTCTAAAACTGAAACAAATAGAATAAATCACTCTGCAATGGATCTATAGGACCCATAATACCACAGAAAGGAAAAAAAAAACTCCCATTACACATGAGTGCCTAAAAAGAAAGACAAACAACAGGAGAAATGCTTGTAGCAACGGGAAGAATCAATAGACAAGGAAGCAGAAGAATTAGAACACCAGCTTGCGTGGGAAACTTTAAATTAATGAACAGTGTCCCTAAAGTAATAACTCATTAGAATGACATAGAATCAGGTGGAAAACAATCAATGAAGTGGTCAAACTTTTCAACAAATAAAAAATTTCAGAACAATTTTATAAATATCTCTTGGATAAGATAAGAAGCATATTTGAGGCCCCTGAAGAAATGAACTGTGAGATGAAAGACAAGTCTAATGAAATAAACTAGAAAGCAGCAATCAAATAGAAAAAGAGAAGATTGCAATATTAAAATTTGAAAACCTAACACTTGTCCAATTGGAAATTTCAGACAAAGACAAAAGAGAGCATAGGTGAGAGGCAATAAATAAAGTCAAAATGCAAACAATTTTGAAAAAAATGAAATACTTGTGCATTTAGATTGAGGTATTATGCTTAGCAGTGAGAAAAAGAGAAATTCTTAAAAGAGACAGAAATAATAGGCTTCCTAAAAGAAATAATGAAGTGACAGAAGAATTTATTTCTCAGCAGACATATATACCACAAAAAAAAATGAACTCCAAAATACAAAGGGAAACAACTGCCATCTAGAGTTTTATACCTAGTCAGACTTCACTCACCTGAAATGTATAGAAAATGGACTGCTAAAGAAAAGTACGTCAAAGACATTTTTTCAAGTCAAAGTCAGGGAGAGTTTACCATTCATCAATGCTTGAAATAACCATGAAAATATATACTTCAGCAAAAACCAATAAAGAATGAAAGGGTGGAAAGCCAATAAAGGATAAATACATTGGTTATTCTAAATAATTACTGTCTGTTTATAAAAAATAAGTATGGGTGGCTCAATCATTAAGGTGAATACACTAATGAGGCAAAAGCAATGTGAATGATAAGGGGTGAGAGGTAGATTGAGTTAAGGAATTTTGAGGCCCTTGTATTATTGCGGAGGAGGCTAGAGTACATAAATTGCATATCTTCCACCTTAGTAAAAGAAAAACTAGAATAAAGCAAATTTAATCCATCAATAGAAAGCTGAAGATAAAGAAAAAATAAGGAGAAAATCTATGTGCATAGGTATCTGTTTACCTGCATTTTGACCAGCATAATATTAAAATTGAAAAAGTGGTGGGAGAAAAATAATAGATTATTCTTGTTTTATTTCTTGTTACCTGATTTATAGTAATATTTAGAATCTTTTCCTAGGTTTATATGATAGGCTATTGAAGTTCTATTTTTATGAAATACCAGTTTATTTTACTGAGTTGAATCATGTGAAATTGTTTTGCAGCCCAAAGTTCAAACAGAAATTTCACATCATTTACCCTAGTAGTTTTCCATTTTGGTATAGGTTTGTATTTATCTTATATTTTTGTAGAATTTCATATATTAGGCTATTTTCTGTATTTCAGATAGAAAGTGTTTATTCCTTAATAGTTACTCATCTATTAATTAGTTTAGAATGTTATATATATATATATGGGATGGATGCTTCAGTTACTTCTTAATTTTTTCTAATTATGAAGTAAGCTTTCTTGTATATACATATTCATATACTTGAAATGTAATTTTCTTAATTATGCTACAGAAAGAAAAATTACTCATTTAAATCTTCTAGTAAATGTTTTGAAATTCTTTCAGAGGTCACTTTATCAAATTACCTTTTTCATTCAGTCTGGTATTTGAACATATTGCTTGAACACCTGACAAGGTGTGATTGTTATACACATCTAAATGGCATTGCCACTTACGTATTGCTAGACCTTAGTCAGGTTGATTCCCCTTACAATGTTCATTATGAAAATTTTAAAATACCTTGCAAAGATGAGTGATTTTACAGTGAACATCCATATGTGCACTGCTTCCATTCCATAATTACTATGTTTATGTTAGTGACTTTTTCATATATCTGTTTATCAAAACCATTTTATTTTTCAATCCATCCCTAAACGCTTCAACATACATATAATTAACTACAGGGTTTTATAATTCCTTCTCTTTTTTTCTCTTTTAGTAATTTACATACAATGAAACACACGTATCTTAAGTGGATTTATCAATGAGCTCTTACTATTGCATACAACACTGTACCCCAATTCACAGAATATCACCATCACCCCAGGAAATTTCTTTGTGTCATGTGCACCTGAACCTTGACACTACTATCCAGAAGCAAACACCACACAATAACTTTGTTTATCCTTTGTGGCAGTTGGAGATTTTTTATGAAACTACAAAAAGATAAAGATTATGTTTGCAACCTGGTCTATCCCTCTGGATGTGATAACCTGTGATTGTATTATATTCAGCTGAGATTTCTTTGATTAAATTATATTAAGATTAGGACTTTGATTCTACCACATCAGTAGGGTGTAACTCAGGTTGAGTCCCCACCTTCTTGGTATGCTGATATAGATAGGCACTCAATAAAGAATACATAGAAGAAGATATAGAGGAAAACAGATAGCTGCATAGACATGACAGTGGAGAGAACTTTGATCCTGTTGCCCTGGGAAGAGAGATGAGCCAGCCTGTAGCTGAGCCAGAGGTAGAGTGAACCCTCACAGAGGTCACCTGCCATCTTGCTTCAACATGTGGCAACTGATTGGGGTAAGAAATTCCCCCTATGGTACCTTGAGTTGGACCCTTTAGGGCCTTGTAAGTCTAAGCTCTTACCCCAAATAAATGCCCTTTATAAAAGCAAACAAATTTCTGTTATTTTACATGAGTAACCACTTTGTAGACTAATGTATCCTAGAACTTCATATAATTGGAATTAAATAGAAAATGATTTTTTTCAGTTTTATTAGAGCACTTGTAGATTTAGAGAAAATAATCATGCATACAATACAGTTCATTCCCATATATGTTCCTCACACATGCAGTTTTCTGTTACTAATATTTTGTACTATTATGGTATTTATAAATATATATATATACACACACACACATATATTATAAATACAGTATTAACTATAATCCATAGTTTATATTAGGGTTCACTCTTGATGCTGCACAACAAAAAATTTCCATTTTAACACTTTCAAATATAGAATTGTTATGTTAATTACATTCACAATGTTGTGCCATCATTACTATCCATTACCAAAAATTTCCATCACACCAAATAAAAACTCTATACCAAGTAAAAATTAACACCCCATTCATCATCCCACCCCAACCCAGCACCTGGAAAACTGTATTTTAGTTTCTAAATCTATGAGCTTGTATATTCTAGTTATTTCAAATGAATGAGATCATATGATATGTAATCTTTAGTGTCTGGTTTATTTCACTAAACATGATGTTTTCAAGGGTTATCCATATTTAGCTTGTATTATAACTTCATTCCTTTTTATGGCTGAATAAAATTGTGTGTCTGTCTTCTTTCACTTGCATAACATTTTTGAGATATATCCATGTTGTTGTATGCACCAGTAACTTGTTTCTTTCATTGCTGAGTAGCATTTCATTTTTTTATTTGGTCCAGTTTTCTCTTTATTAGAGAAACTGTGGGTTTAAAGAACAATCATGCATAAAATATAAGATTCCAATATACCACCACACTACCAACACCATTCATTGTTGTGTAACTTTTGTTACAATTGATGATAGCACATTTCTATAATTATACTATCAATTAAAGCCCATGGTTTAAAGTAGGGTTCATTGTGTAGTGTAGTTCCATTGGTTTTTAAAATACTGTTATCATATATACAATCTAATATTTTCGTTTTAATCAAATTCATATATAGGTATTTATATTTCAGTTCAGTTCTGTTAATTATGTTCAAAAGGATATATGATCATCACCACCATCCATTACCAAATCATCTTCATCGTTCTACATAAGAATCCCATACTTTTTTCACTTGAAAGATTTTGAAATATATCATTCACACTTGAACCATTTCCTATTGATGGAAACCTGGACAGTTTCCAGTTGTTGGCTATTATGAACAAGGCTACTATGGAACATTCTTGTTAAAGTCTTTTTGTGGGCATATGTTTACATTCTACTGTCTATCTCAAAGTGAAATTGCCAGGTCAATTTCACCCCCAGAATTTCCTTTATCCATACTGGTTGTACTGTTTCACTCTCAGTAAGCATGTATGAGATTTCCCATTGCTACACACTTTCAACAACATTTAGTGTTGTAAGTCTTTTTTTATACTTTTTAAAAGAAGCTTTATATTACATTAATGTTACATAAAAAATAAGACATTCACATATGCCACAATCCTTATCCCACCCACACTTTCCCACATTAATAATATCCTTCATTAGTGTGGTACATTTGTTACAATTGATGAACCCATATTGAAGCATTGCTACTAACCATGAACTACAGTTTATATTATAGATTATATTTTGTCCTGCATAATTTTGTCTTTAAGATAAAATATACAATGGCTTGTATCTATCACTGCAATGTCATGCTGCACAAATCCAATGTCCCAAAAATGCCCCCATATTACACCTCTTCTATTCTAGCCATTCAGGTAGGTGAGCATATTTTGCATGATTTTTAATTTGTATTTCCACAAGTTGATATTTAAGTTTCTGTTTTATCATTTACAAGGCTCTGAAAATAAATCTTCATATTTTGAGGGGTTGTGAGAATTTCTGGAGACCAGGTCACACACATAAAGTACTTAGCACAGTGCTTGGAACATAACATGGGTTATAATTACTATGTTTATGATTATCATTCTACCCTTGGATATTGTCAATCATAAAGACTCTTACATTCAAAGAACATTTACTGGAGAATTGAACTCTGAAATTAATTATTTTAAGTTACTATTTTAACCCAGCGGTGATTGTCCTATGATCACTTTAGGCCAGGGATTCTTTTTTTTTTTTCCTTTACTTCAAAATATAAATATAAATATATTTACATATATTTTTAAAAAGATGCTTAGATTACATAAATGTTACACAAAAGTTACAGGGATTCCCATGTTCCCCATCTCCCACACCTCCCACAACATCCCACATAAACATCTATCATTTAGTGTGGCTAATCACCTGCAATGGATATACACATCCTGGGGCTTTGCCACTAAGCATGGACCATGGTTCACATTGTAGATCACACTCTCTCCCACACAGATCTGCACGTTATGTGCTGATGTAAAATTGACCAGGGGTTCTTAACAAGTCATTTTTGAGCTTCAATTGAAATTAAAAAAATGCATTATTCCCTTAGGGACATGTTGGTGCAGGTGTGATATATTTATTAAATAAATACAAAGTGCAGTGTGAATTTAGTAAGGGTCTGTGGTTTTCACTTGACTAGCAAAGGGGTCTGTGAAACACAAAAGTGTTAAGAACCCCTGCTCTAGGCAGCCATCTGTCTTGCTCACTTGATCCCCATTCACGCCAATCCAACTCCACTAGAACCTTTGCTGATCCTATTACACAATAAGCTGGCTTCCATCTCATGGCCTTTCCAACTACACAGAGGAAATTTTCCAAAAATTTTCCCCATACTCTACCTCAAATCATCTCTTCATCAAGTCTTGCCCCAATCATCCTATAGAAAATTTCCCCCACTTCATTTCCATGTAATAATCTGGAAACTTATACTGTTTTGTTTTCTTCTGAATTCCTTTGCTTGATTAACCTTTTTTCATTGAATCCATAATAAGAGTCGGTGCCCTTATTTTCTGCTATGCTCCAGCACATCAGCACAGTGCCTGGAACATAGGGCGCACAGCATAAATATTTGTTGAGTAAATGGTTACATGAAAGGATGATTTCAAGCATCTAATTCACTAATTTAACCTTTTATTAATTCAAAGTAACAGACATGGATGAACGCCTGAAAACAGAGTATGTCCATCTAAAGCCATTTGCAACAACATTGAAGGTCTCTACTTTTGCACCTGTAACCTGGATATGTGTCAACCAATGGGGAAAAACATTTTAATGATTCTGGGGTTACTTGTAAAAGTGAGTGGTTTGGTAAGAACTTTCTAGTAAATGTTGGGATATACATCACTATATTCAGAAATTTGTCCTATCAATAATGACCAATAATCAATAATGTATCAAAAATGACCAATTGTGGTAGCTGTAGTTATGTACTTCAGAAAAGCATGTCCTTTTTTAATAGTTGTTTTTTTTTATTTTTAAAGAAGCTTTAAATTGCATAATGTTACATCAAAAATAGAGGGGATTCCCATATATCCAACCCCTCCCCTTCCCACACTTTTCCAAATTAACATTTTTCATTAGTTTGGTATATTTGTTACAAATGATGAACATGTTTTGAAGCATTGCTATGAACCAGCATGTTCATAACCTCAATCCATTCCTTTGGGTGTGAAACTATGTATCCAAGAAAAATATGATTTTAATAATCCATTCCACAGGGTGTGGACCCATTGTAAATATGAGATTTAGAAGATGTTACATCAGTTAGAGTGTGCTTCAAACAAATCAGGATGGATCTTAATCCTATTTATTGTGGTATTATAGAGAAGGCCAGAGAGAGAACCCACAGAAAAAAAGCAGAAAGCTGGAAGTCACCAGAATCCCCAAAAGAAAGGAAACACGTGCATTTCCATGTGATAGAAAAGCCAAGGGACAGGAATCATGGAGAGTCAGGCTCAGAATGCCACAGTCTTTGGGGAGAGATCATTGCCTTGCTGATGTCTCAATTTTGGACTTTTCCTAGCTTAAAAAAACATAGTAAATGCATTCAGGTTGTTAAGGCAACCCATTGCATGGAATTTATTTATGCAGGTGAGAAATTAAAACACCAGTCAAATCCAAGTTCTGATCTGGGCAAACTAAAAAGTCTACATTTAAATATGTGTTGACCAAAATGGGTCCTAAAAGTCTTTAGGCCAGGATTTTTTATGGAATATATACATATTGTGTGTATGTGTGTGTGTGTGTGTATATATATATATATACACACATACATACATACATACATATTATTAAAGAAACTTTAGATTATATAAATATTACATAAAAATACAGAGGATTCCCATATTCCCCATTCCCTGCCACTCCCAAACCTCTCCACATTAACAACATCCTTCACTAAATACAGTTTGCCTTGGAGCAAAGTCCCATCTGCTGTAGACCTCTGAAACTTACAAATGTATTTAAAAATGGACAAAGAATAAACATTCTCATTATCATAAGGTGATATTGGGAGAGAAACATGAGTCAAGGGCTGTGTAAATTTCAGTAAACTTCCAGGAAATACTTCATTAGATATCAAAGTCTGAGAGTCATATTTTTTTTTCTTTTCTTTGTATGTATTTTTTAAGTATATTTTTTTATTTATTTTTGAAAGATACTTATATTACATAAAAAATTATAATGGATTCCCATAAACCCCACTCCCCAGACTTCACATTTTCCCCCACATTAACAACTTCTTTCATTAGTGTAGTACATTCATTCCAATTGAGGAACACATTTTGGAGCATTGACACTAAGCATGGATTGTAGTTTATATTGTAGTTTACACTTTCTCCCACTCAATTCTGTAGATATGGCAGGATATATAATGGCCTGTATCTGTCATAGCAATGTCATCCAGGTCAATTCCAAGTCCTGAAGATTCCCCCATATTACACATCTTTTTCCCTTTTCCTCACTTCAGCACCTCAAGTGGCCACTATCTCCACACCAAAGATATAATTACTTCCATTGTTAGAATCACAATAAGTCTATGGTAGAACACCAGACAGTCTATTCTAGTCCACATTTTATTCACCATTCCTGAGGATTCTGTAATAGTGATGCCCACTCCACCTCTAATTGAGAGGGGACTTTGATCTCATTTGGCTGATGGATGAGACTCTCTTGCTTGCAGTTGTAGACTCTCTCATCTCTTTGGTAAGCTGTCCTTGGTGATTCCAATGAACTGGAGAGTAGGTGCTACAACTCTGCTGAGACTCAGGGCACAGCTAGCACATGGACATCCCAGAGATTCAAGTCTCCTGGACATACACCTACCAACTCCTGCACCAAATATAGGTTCAAACAAAAGGGACAGAAGAAGCATGTGTGAAGAAGTCACATCTGAGTCCTACTCTGTCACACTCAGGAGCACAATCTCCAAAGTAGGGCCCACTGGCAAGGCACCAAATGCTGGAGCTATGTGCCAAGACCACAGGACCTGGGTGTCTCTGGAGACCTCACGCACCCCTCTGTTTGGGATAGTGTCTACTTTGGCTGTGTATTAGCTCCTGCTGAGACATGCATAAGCATTACCTCTCCGATGACTTCCCTACTCACTTTGAAGTCTCTTAGCCATATAAACTCATTTGTCTTTACTTTCCCCCCCTTTTATTCAAGGTCTCTTTTCAGTTGTATCACCAGCTGATGGCTTGGTAGTAATCCTTCGGTGCCAGGGAGGCTCATTCCCAGGAGTCATGATCCTCACTGGGGGGAAGGTAATGCATCCACATGCTGACTTTGGCTTAGACAAAGGCCACATTTGAGCAACAAGGAAGCTCTCAGGAGGTAATTCTTAGGCACCCTACAACACTAAGCCAATTTGCAAATTCAAAAGCAAAAGTTATAACCATAGTTGTAACTATCAAGGGCCCATCAATGGACTGTCCTTCTTCACTAGTCATTGCCTCTGTACTTGGGCAATTGTTGCTTTTCCATTAAAGAATGTGGCAGAGCTCCTCAGAATGGGGTTTCAATAATCCTTCAGCTGTTGTGTGAATCTCTACCCTCTGTGGCAATGCCCCATGAGCATTTGAATATATTTATATACCATATAGGTATGCCCAGGTGAACTTCTTCCCATGTATCCCTCATCACTGACACCCCACACCAATGATCATCCACTGCCATAGTTGTAACCCTTCTGTGATCTAAAACTTCTTCAAAAATGAAGCAAAGAATGTTGCCAATTTTGATTAATAGGAAAATTGAATAATAATAATAGGTTTAAACATAAGAAATAAAATACATAATAAATTAGAAAAACTAAAACTAAAATAAAGTTTAAAAAATGGGGTATTAAAAACGTAAAACATGTTTTTTTAAAAAGTTCAGTTGTTTTGCCTTCATCACTGTAATATCTGTTGTCCTGTATGTACAGTGGCATTTTCTTCCCAAGTGTCTTACTTTTTTTCATTTTGACTTCGAAGAAGTTTTAGATCACAGTAAAGACACATACAGAAAATAGGGGACTCCCATATACCCAAACCCCTCCCCTTTTTTATTCTTCCCATATTAATAAGCTTTTTACATGTGGATGGTACATTTGTTACAACTGATGTACAAATATTGAAACATAGCTACTAACCATGGTCAAAAGTTTACATTATGGTTTACATTTTAGAGCTTACACTTTTATTAATTTTGGATGAATTTTAACATGGCTTGTATACATCATTGCAAGAACACACAGAACACTTCCTTTGCCCCCTAAATGGCCCCTCTTTCATCTCTTCTATTCCTCCCTCACCCTCCCCTCGAGGTCCCCATAGACCACCAAGCTTCATTCTTTGGATGACAAAATTCATAAATACTTGCAACAATGCTGAGGGTTTGACATGTTAGTCTGCTTCCCCTATTAGGAATCACCCTTGCTCTCAAGAAACACCCTTCACTCTGTTTGAGAATATTTCAAGCATCACCAGGAAGGGAGTTCAACTCCTTCCCCCTCATTATGTGTGTCTCCACCCACTGATACAACACACTATGACAAAATGATCACTCGCACATTCTCCAAAAGACAGCCCCAGGTGTACCCTGTCACTAATGTCCTGCCCCATCCAACACCCTAAACCAGTAAGCCTTCCTTATCATATTGCCAAAAGGGTTTTCTCATCATTGTAGTTTCACCCATGTACCCACCCCTCCCCAGTATTCACCTGCTCCCTCTTCCAACCCTCCTTCCAATTCAGTGAACCATTTCAAACCATCCTCCCCACCCTTTCCCACTGTCAAGCTTGCACCACCAAACTCAGTAGTATCCCTACAACCCTGTCATATCTCTTCACTGCCCAACTACTTACTTCCACCTTAACATACTTTTTGCCCATATGGGGCATGGTTTACAACCTTCTTTTTCTTTTCTATTTCCTGTAAACCTGTCTTCCAGTCTCTAGCTCTCTGAGTCAGCTAGATTTGCTTAATTCATATCAGAGAGGTCATGTAATATTTGTCCTTTAATGCCTGGCTAGCTTCACTCAATGTAAGATTCACCCATGTTAACCCGTGTGTTAGTACTGTATTCCTACTTACAGCTGAATAATATTCTATTGTATGTATGTACCACATTTTGTTTATCCATTCATCTGTTGATGGGCATTTGGATTGATTCCAGCTTTTGGCAATAGTGAATAATGCTGCTAGGAACATTGGTGTGCATATTTCTCTTTGTGTCCTTGCTTTCAGTTCTTCTGGGTATATATACAGTTGTGGAATTGCTGGGTCATATGGGAGATCTATAGTTAGTTTTTTGAGGTACCTCCAGACTGTCCTTCCCACCAGCAGTGCATGAGGGTTCCCATTACCCCACATCCTCTCCAACACTTGCAGTCCTCTGTTTTTTTTTAATGGCTGCCAGTCTAATGCGTGTAAGATAAGTATCTCATTGTAGTTTGATTTGCATTTTCCTAATAGCTAGTGTATTAGTAAGCCAAAGGGGTGCTAATGTGAATTACCAAAAATGGGTTGGTCTTTATAAAGGGCATTCATTTGGGGTAGAGGTCCACAGATACCAGGCCATAAAGCGTTAAGTTTCTTCTCTCACCAAAGTCCATTGCCACGTGTTGGAGAAAGACAGCTGCCGACATTTTCCAGAGTTCAGGCTTCTTGAGTTCCTCTCTTCCCAGGGCTGCATTTCTCTCTGGGCTTAGCGACTCTGGTTCCTCCACAAGGTCAGCTGTAGACTATCAGGCGAACGGCTCACTTCTCTTCTCCTGGGGCCTTCTCTTCAACATCAAAACAACAACATCAAAACTGCTTCTTAAAAACTGTTCCCTCTGTCCTTTGTCTTGCCTTTTATATTCAATTCCCCCACCCACCAAAGGTTGGAGCTCAATGCCCTGCTGACCTGGCCCAGTCAATGCTCTAATCATTACTTAATCATGTCCAGATTAACAGATCAGTTTACAAGCATGATCCAATTATATTTTTGGAATTCATAATTACATCAAATTGCAAAGCCGCTACAGCTAGTGACGTTGAGCATTTTTTCATTTGCTTTTTAGCCATTTGTGTTTCTTCCTTGGAGAAGTGTCTTTTCAGGTCGCTTGCCCATTTTTTCAATGGGTTTATTGTCTTTTTAGTTTTGAGGTGTAGAATCATTTTATATATACTCTATACTAGGTTCCTTTCAGATATATAGTTACCAAATATTTTCTCCCACTGGTTAGCTTGACTTTTCACTTAACCAACTCCTTTTAGGTGCAAAAGGTTTTAAATTTGAGGAGGACCCATTTATCTATTTTTTTGTTTACTACTTGTGCTTTGGGTGTGAAGTTCGCCAAGCTGTTTTCTATTACAAGATTTTGTAGATGCTTCCCTATCTTCAAAGGTCTTTATGATCTTGACTCTTAAATTTAGATCTTTGATCCACATTGAGTTGATTTTTGTATAAGATGTGAGATGGGGTTCCTCCTTCATTCTTTTGGATATGGATATACAGTTCTGCAGGCATGATTTGCTGAAGAGACCATTCTCTCCCAGTTGAGTGAGCTTGGTGGCCTTGTTGAACAACAGATGACTGTATATGTGAGGACCTATATCAGAACTCCCAATTAGGTTGCACTGGTCAGTATGTCTATACTTGTGCAAATACCATGCATGTTTGACCACTGTATTTTTGTAGTATATTTTAAAGTCAAGTAGTGTGATTCTTCCTAGTTCGTTTTTCTTTTTCAATATGTCATTGGCTTTTCGGGACCTCATACTCTTCCAAATAAATTTCATAGTTAGTTTTTCCAAATTGGTAAAAAATGCTGTGTTAAATTTTTTACAGGAATTGCATTAAATCTGTATATTAGTTTGGGTAGGATGGACATGTTAATATTTAGTCTTCCTATCCGTGAACAGGGAATATTCTTCTACTTATTTAATTCATCTTTGATTTCCTTTAACAGTGTTGAGTGTATAGTGTATAGGTGTATTACATCATTAGATAAATTTATTCCTAAGTATTTGATTTGTTTAGTTACTTTTGTAAATGGTATCTTTTTCTTATTTGCTTCCTCAGATTGCTTATTATAGGTGTACAGAAATGCTACTGATTTTTGCTTATTGATCTTATAATCTGTGACTCTTCTGAACACATTTCTATGTTTCAGAAGCTTTGTTGTAGATTTCTCAGGACTCTTTATTTATAGGATCTTGTCATCTGCAATTAGTGAAATTTTTATTTCATCCTTTCCAAATTGGATGCCTTTTATTTCTTTTTCTTTCCTCAGTGCTCAAGCAAGTACTTCTAACATAATGCTAAATAAGATTGTTGATAATGGCCCTTCTTGTCTTGTTCCTGATCTCAAAGGGAAAGCTTTTAGGATTTCAACATTGTAAATGATATTAGCTGTGGGTTTTTCATATATGCCCTTTATTATATTCAGAAACTTTCTTCTATTCCTATCTTTTGCAGTGTTTTTATCAGGAAAGGGAGCTGTACTTTGTCGAATGCTTTTTCTGCATCTTTAGAGATGATCATGTGATTTTTTTCCCTTTTGATCTGCTTATATGGTGTATTACATTGATTGATTTTCTTATGTTGAACCTTTCTTGCATACCCAGGAAGAAAACCACTTGGTCATGGTCTATAGTGCATTTGATGTTTTGTTGAGTGTGATTAGCAAGATTTTGTTGAGGATTTTAGTATCTAGTTTCAGTAGAGAGCTTGGTCTGAAATTTTCATTTCTAGTGTTGTCTTTATTTGGCTTTGGTATTAGGGTAATGTTGGCCTCATAGAATGAGTGAGGCAATGTTCCTTCTACTTTTATTTTTTGGAAGAGTTTAAACAGGATTGGTGGTAGTTTTTTACAGAATATTTGGTAGAATTCACCTTTGAAGCCTTCTGGTCCTGGGCTCTTCTTTGTTGGGAGGTTTTGAATGACTGATTCTATATATTTAATTGTGATTGGTCTGTTGATTTCATCAATTTCTTCTTTTTTCAATGTAGGCTGCTTCTCTTTTTCTAGGAATTTGTCCATTTCCTCCAAATTATCCTACTTGTTGGCATAAAATTTTTCAAAGTATGCTCGTATGATACTCTTTATTTCTGTGGGTTCAGTGGTGATATACCCTTCCTCATTTCTTATTTTGAGTATTTGATTATTCTCTCTCTCTTTTTTTTATATGTTAGTCTGGCTAAGGGTTTGTCAATTTTATTGATCTTCTTTAAGAAACAACTTTCAGTTTTGTATAGTTTCTCTAGTGCTTTGTTTTTTTCTATTTCATTTAGTTCTATGCTAATCTTTGTTATTTCCTCCTTTCTACTTCCTTTGGAGTTAGTTTGTTGTTCTTTTTCTAATTCCTCGATGTGTGCAGTTAGGTCTTTGATTTTAGCTCCTTATTCTTGTTTGATATATGCATTTATGGCTATTCATTTGCCTCTCAATACTGATTTTGCTATATCCCATAGGTTTTGATAGGCTGTCTTGTCATTTTCATTCATTTCAAGGTAGTTAGTGATTCCTTTATTAATTTCCTCCTTGACCCACTGTTTGTCTAAGAGTGTGTTGTTTAACTTCCATATCTTTGTGACCAATCTCTTTCTCTGGCCCTTATTTCCAACTTCATTCCATTGTGGTCAGAGAAATTATGTTGGATGGTTTCAATCTTTCTGAATTCACTGAGAATTTTACTGTGGCCTAGCATGTGGCCAATCTACAAAGTAGTGTTCTGTATATGTGTATTAGATCCAGATCCTCTAATATATTATTCAAATTCTTTGTTTTTTTAATTGATTCTCTGTTGAGATGTTCTGTCTTAAGATGATAATTTTGTATTAAAGTCCCCCAGTATAACTGTAGAATCATCTATTTCTCCACTTAGGTTTTCCAGTGTTTGCCTCATGTATTTTGAAGTGCCCTGGTTTGATGCGTAAATGTTTATGATTGTTCGTTCTTCTTGAATGATTTGCCATTTTACTAATATCCATTGTCTCTTACAATAGTTTTGCATTTAAAATCTATTTTGTTGTACATTAGTATAGCTACTCCTGCCCATTTTTGGTTGTTATTTGCTTCTAATATGGTTTTCCAGCCATTCAATTTCAGCCTTCCTGAATCCCTGGGTGCTAAGGTGGGTTTCTTGTAGACAGCATATAAATGGGTCATATTTCCCTATCCATTCTGCCAATCTGGTGAATTTAATCCATTAACATTCAGTGTTATTACTCTCAAGGAATTACTTACATCATCCTTATTTTGGGAGTGTTTATGTATGTTGTATGTTGTTTTTATTTTCTTTTTGACATTTTAGTTGTCCTTACACTCTCCTCCAACTCTCTCTCTCTTGTTTTTTCTTTTCAAGCTTCAGAACACTGTTTAGTGTTTCATTAAGGGTAGGTTTCTTATTAGCATACTCTCTTAATTTCGATTTATCTGTGAATATTTTGAACTCTCCTTCATTTTTTAATGCCAGCTTAGCTGGGCAGAGAACTTTTGTCTAGATTTTTTTTTTCTTTTTTCTTTTAGTACCTTAACTATGTCATACCACTGTCTCTTGCCTCCATGGTTTCAGATGAGAAATCAGCACTTACTCTTATTTTGCTTCCCTTGTATGTGATGGTTCTCTTTTCTCTTGCTGCCTTCAGTATTTTCTCTTTATCTTGAGTATTGGATATTTTGACAAGTATTTATCTTGAAGTAGGCCTGTTGGGAATTATACTGTTTGGGGTGCACTGCACTTCCTGGATATGTACATTCATCTCACTCAATATGGTGGGGAAATTTTCAGCCATTATTTCCTCCAATACTCCTTCTGTCCCCTTTCCCTTCTATTCTCCCTCTGGGATGCCTATAATGCATATGCTTTTGCATTTTGTGTTATCATTATAATCGCTTAGTCCTTGCTGGATTTTTTCTATCTTTTTATCTGTCTTTTCTACTGTCTGTTTGATTTCAGATGTACTGTCTTCTACATCACTAATTCTTTACTCTTGTCTGTTCAGATCTGCTGTTATTTACATTCAGCATCTTTTTTATTTCTTAGATTGTCCATTCTTCACCATAATATACATTATCTTTTTATGTATGTTTCCAATTTCTTCAGTATGTTCTCCCGGTGACTTCCTTTTTTTTTTTTTTTT
>JAQZBX010029990.1:0-27024 GCA_029593785.1 Cabassous unicinctus
TTTGTTTTTTTTTCTTTTCTTTTCTTTTCAGGAGGCTCTGGGAACCAAATCCAGTACCTCCCATGTGGGAAGCAGGAGCTCAACTGTTTGAGCCACATCTGCTCCCATCCCTTGTCTTTTTATCATTGAGTTATGTGATATGTTTATATAACATTGAGATCAAACCATTATCTTATATATGGTTTCCAAAACTTTTTTCTGATATAATAGGCTCTCTTTTCACTTTCTTACCAAATTCATTTGAAGCACAAAAGTGTTTAATTTTGATGAAATCCCCTTTATTTCTTTTTTCTATCTTTGCTCATACATTGGGTGTAAAGTTTAATAAACCAGCACATAACAAACGTTATTGAGGTTGTTTCCCTATAATTTCTTCTAGGAGATTTATGGTACTAGTTTTTATATTAAGGTCCTTGATCTATTTTATGTTAATTTGTGTATAAGTTTTGAGACAAAGGTCCTCTTTTTTTATTTATCTATGGATACCCAGTTCTCCCAGCTCCATTTATTGAATAGACTCTTCTGTCCCAGATAGTGTTTTTGAGAGCTTTGACAATATCACTGAGCAGTAGATGGGGTCTATTTGTTAATACCGAATTAGATTCCACTGGTCAATATGTCTACCTTTTTGCCAGTACCCTGCTGTTTTTTTACCAATGTAGCTAAGTCAGGAAGTAAGAGTCCTCCAACTTCATTCCTCTGTTAAAGGTATTTTTCTCTATTCCTGTCCCCTTACTTTTCCAAATGAATTTAATAATTGGATCTACCACTTCTGCAAAAAAAAAAGGACTGTTGTGATTTTTATTGGGATTGCATTTGAATCTGTAAATGAGTTTGGGTGGTTTAGACATCTTAATAATAAGTAGTCTTCCAACAAATGAACAAGGAATGTCCTTCCAATTATTTAGGTCTTTCTAAAATTTATTTCAGCAATGTCTTGTTTTCTAAATGCATACCATTTTCAATGTAGGGATCTGAATCTCAGCAGAGTTGCAGGCAACACCTACTGTCCAGTTCATTGGACTCACCCAGGACAACTAACAAAAGGATGATGAGGGACAACTCACATCCCTAAAAACAAAGAGTATCTACAACTGCCAGCAACACCATTCCATCCATCTGCCCCAATGGGATCTAAGCCCCCTCTCAATGAGAAGAAGAGTAGGCAACACCATCCCAATATCTTCAAGATTGAAGAAAGAAATAAGTTAAGGGTGGGAGCTGCAGCCATTGGCTAACATAGACTTTTTATTTTTCTAGTATTGACAAACTTGTAACACTGATATAAAGGCATTGGTCATGAGAAGTTCTGAGGGGAGGGAATGGGAAAAATAGGTATAACATGAGATATTTTTGATACATTGGAATTGTTCTGCAGGATAATGCAGTGACAGATACAGGCCATTATACAGTTTGTCAAAACCAAAACAAAATTCTACATGGAGGAATAGATGCCTCTACAATTATAGTAGGGGAGTTTATAGATCATTATTGCCATTATACAGAACATCTTGACAGAGGGTTATTAAAGTAATAGAGACTTGGAAAAAAAAGTGAGAGGATCTAGACCAAATAGATATACATTTACAGAATATTACACAAAAATACAGCAGGATATATATTCCTCCCAAGTGTACATGGATCATTCTCCAGAATAGACCACATGCTAGGTCACAGAACAACACTCAATGAATTCAGAAAGATTGAAATTATACATTTTCCTAGTCACAACAGAATGCAGCTGGAAATTATTAAGGGGCAGAGAACCAGAATAGGCACAAAGATATGGAAGTTAAACAAGACACTCTCCGATAATCAGTTGGTGAAGAAGGAAATTACAGAGGAAATCAGTAACAACCTTGGAATGATTGAAAATGAGAAGACAACAATATCAAAACATGCAGCAAAAGCAGTGCTGAGAAAGAAACTTATAGCAATAAATGTCTATATATTTAAAAGAAGAAAAAGCTAAAATCAAAGACCTAACCGTACACCTGGAGGAACTAAAAAAAAGAACAAACTAATCCCAAAGAAAGAAGGAAATAACAAAGATTAATCAGAACTACATGAAATTGAGAATTACAAAATACTAGAAAAATTAACAAAACCAAAAGCTGGTTCTTTGAGAAGATTAATAAAACTGGCAAACTCTTAAGTAGAGTAACAAAGAAAAAAGAGAGAAGATGCAAATAAATTTTTAAAAATGAGAGATGGGATACCACTGATCAGAAAGAAATAGAGAATCTTAAGAGAATACACTAAAAATTGTGTTGCAAGAAGATGGATAACTTCAATGAAAAGGACAAATTTCTAGAAACACACCAATGACTACAGTGAAGAAAGAAGAAATTGATTAACTCAACACAAGAATCACAATAATGAGATTGAATTAGTCATCAAAAACTTTCCATCTCAGAAAATCCCAGGACAAGATGGCTTCACAGGTGAATTCTACCAATCATTTGGAAAGAATTGCCACCAATCCTGATTAAACTCTTCCACAATGTAGTAGTGGAGGAGCCGCTGTCTGAACGCAATGGGTCTGGGCTAGAGCTCAACATCCAATGCTGCCCCGTGCTGACCACCTCCCGCGAAGCAGAGTAACTTGGGTGAATGCGGCCGCTCGGGTCGACGCTTCTCGGTCCCGGGCTCTCCAGGGACCCCGACTCTCTGAGGGGAACCCAGACTCTGAGGAACCCCAAGGGGCCCCCATGCTGAGGGGAAGTCGGATTCTCAGAAATCCCCAGGGGACCCTCACTCCTCTGTGGGGGTCCCGGACTCTGGGGGATCCCCAGTCCTGTAGGGACCCTGAGGTACCCTAGGGGGAATGCCATGCAAGGCTGGGGGAGGTGCTTCTGGGAAGGGGAGTGGTGGGGCCTCTCAGGCCCCTCCCATTGCACCTGTGTTTTGGGGGCCAGGGCTGTGCCTATCTGCTTCTCCTGTCCTGGCACTGAAGCTGCGCCTGGCTCCTGGTGTGCAGCAAGGCCCGCACTATCTGGCACGCGGCGCAGGCGGGCAGGAGAGCAAGTGCCACCCTCAGTCTGTCCAGCTCGTTCGGCTTCTTGTCTCTGGAACCCCTGCTGCAGCTGCAGTAAGTTTGCCAACCAAACTTGGTGAGGGTGGGCCGCGGGGCTGCAGGAACCCCCCATAAGGGTGGAAACGCGGGGCTAGAGACCTTTCCCCTTGCTGCGTTTCCGGAGCACCTTCCAGTGCTGCACTTGCGGTGCTGCGGGGGTCCCAGAAATTTGTGTGCTGAGGCTCTTAACTTTGCATTTACATAAGTCAAAATACAGTTACTGTTAAGTGTGTTTGAGTTGTTCTTTTTATTATTTGCAACCAAACACAATGTAATGGATACAAAGTGGAATTCTGAAAGTATGTGAAGTGGTGGTGGGTTTACCTTCTAGATGAGCTGGTGCAATGGCAATGTGTACACTTGTTCCATAGTTTGTCATTTACATTTTGGTGACTGCTTAAGAAGGATGGTGGGGGAGGAGTCCTGTTTTCTAGCCTCTTCTACATGGAATATTTTTTCTCCTGCCTTGCTCTTTACCTGCTTCATCAGTCTCACAGCTATAGACTCAGCTCTGCTTCTCTCAGAGGAGAAAACTTGAGGAAAGGGTAACTGATTGATAGTTGAGGAATCAAGTATATGAGTGATGAGGAGAAATCTATCTGTGATAAAGAAGAAATAGTGTTTTAAGAGAAAATAGTTTAGGTATTGATTTCTTTTGCTATATGACTGGGTCATTTCAATTAAATCTATAATTATAGGGTAATATGTTATAAATGAATTAGATAAAACAGATGGAGTTAAATCAGCTAAATATACTTGCAATTGGTTCTAAGGAGATTTCATCAAACTTTTGATAAGAATAAGGGTACCAGATTATAAATCAGTAGTATTACATGAACTAAGTTTTTTACCTGGATTGAGAAATAAATTGTGAAATTTAGATTTGGAGTATAAGGAAACCTGATTTTAAGTCACAATAGTGATTATGCTAACATGTCTATAATAAAATTCCTATTAAAGACATTTTAAGTTTATTAGGGCTTTTGAAAAAATGTCTATGATTAAAAATTTTATAGGTGACTTTTATTCTCAAAACATAGAAATTTGCTATAAAATGAAGGCTACTAATATATTTTTTGAATTGATGTTGTTTTGAGTGAATTCCCTTCAAATTGTCCATTATTTCCGTTCATGTTTATGGACTCTGGGCTTTTAACCTAGGTATATGAAATTTGGAACTATTATATTAGGCTAGATTTGTACACTTTCTTTTCTTTAGGTTATTAACATAAACTTTATTTTTTAGAACAGTGTTAGAAAACATTGCAAAGAGAGTACAAAGAGTCCCCACACACCCCTCACTCAGTTTTCCCTATTATTAAATCTTAAATAACCATGGTGTATTTGTTACAATTAATGAACCAACATCATTGTTAAATAAGGTCCCTGCTTTATTCATACATACTTAGTTTTGCTTTTTATTGGAGAAGTTGTGGGTTCACAGCATATTCAGACGTAAAATATAGGATTTCTCTCTACTACTTTATTATTAACAGCTTGCATTGATGTGGTACACTTGTTCCAATTGATGAAAGCACATTTTTATAGTTCTACTATTAATTATAGTTCATGGTTTAACTTAGGATTCACTGCTACCTTCTTTTTATAAAAAACTTTTTATTCTATCTAGTACCATATATACAACCTAAAATTTCCTCTTGTAACAACATTTAAATATATAATTCACTGCTGTTAATTACATTCACCATCCCTTAACAAAATTTTTCCATCATCCCAAAGAGAAACTATGCACATTTTAAGCCATAACTCCCTATTCCCTACCCCATCCCATCTGCTGGTAACCTATATTTTAGATTCTGATTTTATGTTTGCTTATTCTAATTATTTCATATCATTGAGATCATACAATATTTTTACTCTTGTGACTGGCTTATTTCACTCAACATGATATCTTGAAAGATCAGCCATTTTGTCACATGTATCAGAACTTCATTCCATTTTTACAATTGAATAATAGTCCAATGTCTGTCTGTAGTACATTTTATTTCTCTATCATGTAATTGACACTTCGGTTGCATCTATCTTTGGTAAATGTGAATAATGGTGCTATGAACATTTGTGTGCAAATACCTGTTTGAGTCTCTGCTTTCCATTCCTTTGGGCATATATCTAGTAGTGGGAATGCTTGGTCATATGGTAATTCTATACTTAACTTCCCAAGGAACTGCTGGACTATCTTCCAAAGCAACTGAACCATTTTACATTGCCACTAGCAAGGAATTTTCTCCATATCCTCTCCAACACTTGCAATTTTCCAGTTTTAAAATAGTAGCCATTATAGTGGATGTGAAAAGGCATCTCATTATAGTTTTGATATTCATTAACTTATTGGCTTATGATGATGTCCTCTTTTCATATGGTTTATGGCCATTTGTATATCTTTGGAGAGATGTCTACTCAAATCTTTTTGCCCATTTTAAAAGAGGCGTTGTATGTCTTTTTGTGGTTGAGTTGAAGACTTTCTTTATACATTTTGTTCATTAAAACTTTATCGGATACGTGGTTTCCAATTTTTTTTCCATTGTGTAGGTGGTTGTTTTAAGTTCATGATAAAGTCCTTTGAGGCACAAAAGTGTTAAATTTTCATGTGGTCCCATTTATCTATTTTTCTATTTGTTGCTTGTGCTTTGGGTGTAAAGTCTAAGAAACCACTGTTTAACACAATGTCCTGAAGATGTTCTCCTGTTTTCTTCTAGGAGTTTTATAGCTCTAGCCCTTATATTTAGCCCTTGTATTTTGCTCTGATCCATTTTGAGGTGATTTTTGTATATAGTGTGGGGTATGGGTCCATCTTCATTCTTTCACAAATGAAGATCCAGTTTTCCCAGCAACATTTGTTGAAGAGACTCTTCTTTCCCAATACAGTGGTCTTGGCAGCCTTGTGAAATATCAGTTGGCCTTAAGTATGAGGGTTGATTTCTGAACTGCCAGTTTATTCCATTGGTCTTTATATCTGTTCTTGTCTCAGTACCATGCTGTTTTCATTAATGTAGCTTTGTAATGAGCTTTAAGATTGGAAAGTGAGTATCCTCCAACTTTGTTCTTCTATTCAAAATTTCTTTGGCCATTCAGAGTGCCTTTATTTTCCATATAAATTTGATGATTGGCTTTTCCATTTCTTCAAATGAGGCTATTGGGATTTTGACTGGGATTGTGTTGACTCTGAAAATCATATTGGGTAGGATTGATGTCTTAATAATATTTAATCTTCCAATCTATGAGCATAAATGTCCTTCCATATATTTAGGTCTTCCTTGATTTCTGTTAGCAATTTTTTTGTGATTTTCTTTGTACAAGTCCTCTATATCCTTGGTTAGACTTTTTCCTAGATGTATGATTCTTTGTTTCTGTTGTAAATCAAATTTTTAAATGGATTTCTTCTTATTATTGTTCATTTCTAGTGTGTAGAAACACTACTGATTTTTGGGTGTTGATCTTGTACCCAGCACTTTGTTAATTTCATTTATTAGCTCTAGGTCCTTTGTTGTAGATTTCTCAGGACTTTATATAGGATCATGGAATCTGCAAATAGGGAAAATTTTACTTCTTTCTTTTTAATTTGGCTTCTTTTATTTCTTCCTTTATTTCTTTTCTTTCCTTTTCCCCCTAATTTCTCTGGCTAGAATTTCCAGTACAATGATGAATAACAGTGGTGACAGTGGATATTCTCATTTGTTCATGATGTTAGAAGGCAATCTTTCAGTCTTTTCAGTGTTAAGTAGGATGCTAGCTGCAGGTATTTCATTGATATGCTCCCATTCACATTGAGGATATTTCCATCTATTCCTAGTTTCCTTAATGTCTTAATCAAGAAGTGGTGCTGGACTTTGTGAAATGCCTTCTTTGCATCAGTTGAGATGATCAAGTGTTTGTTTGTTTTTTTCCTGTATTTTGTTATTACATAATGTTGCATTAACTCAGGAGTTCTTAAACTTTTTTGTTCCAGGGACCCCTTTGCCAGTCAGGTGAAAACCACAGATGCCGTACTAAGTCCACACTATAGTGTGTATTATTTAATAATTATATCACACCCATACCAACATGTCCCCACAAGAATAATGTATTTTTGAATTTCAATTCTAGCTCATGGACCCCTTGTTAAGAACCCCTGCATTAATTGATTTTCTTATATTGGACTATGCTTGTATTCCTGGCTTAAATCCCAGTTGTCACTGTGTATAATTCTTTTAATGTGCTGTTGGATTTGATTTCTGTTGCAGTTTGATATTGTTTATTAATTCCAAAAATAGATATAGGATTATGTTTATAAAGTGGTCTGTTCCTCTGGCCATATTAGATTATATTGGATTCAGAGGTTTCAGTTTTAATTGATTAAATAATGATTAAGGCTTTGATTGGGTCACATCAGTAGGATGTTCAGTCCCCACCTTCTTGGTGGGCAGGGACTCACAGAGAAACTGCACTGCAGAGAAGGGAGGTTGGAGTTTTGATCCTGGAGCCTGGGAAGTAAACACACAGAGAAGCAGATACATGAGGAAGGACAGAAGACTCCATTAGACACTGCAGAGGTCCCAGGAAGAAAGACAAGCCATTTACCGATAGTCTACAGTTGGGCTTGTGGAGAGACCAGAGCAGCTGAGCCTGGAGAGAAAGTAGCCCCAGGAAGAGATGCCAGGAAGCCTGCACCCTTGGAGACATCAGCAGCTATCTTGCCTCAATACATGGCAACAGACTTCAGTGAGGGAATTAACTTATGCTTTATGGCTTTGTATCTGTAATATTCTACCCCAAATAAATACCCTGTATAAAAGCCAAAATATTTCTCATACTTTGCATCAGCACCCCTTTAGCTAACATAGTTTGCTAGTAATTTGTTGAGTCTTTTTGCATCTATAATCATAGAGATACTGGTCTGTAATTTTGTTTTCTTGAGTTATTTCCATTGGGCTTAGGTATGAGGGTTATGTTGGCCTTTAGAATGAATTAGGGAATGTTCCCTTCTCTTCAATTTTTTGAAAGATTTTGATCAGGATTGGTATTAATTCTTGTTGGAATGTTTTGTAAAACTGTCTGTCAAACCATCTGATCCTGGGCTTTTGTTGGTTGGGAGGTTTTAATTATTGATTTAATCTCTTTACTAGTTATTGGTTTGTTGAGATTTCTAATCTTCTTGGGTCATTGTAGGTAGCTTATGTGTTTCTAGGAATTTGTTCATTTCATCTAGGTCATGTAACTTGTGGGCATACATTTCATAGTATCCTCTTACAGTCCTTTTTTTATTTCCCACTGTTATGGCCTCTGAGCTTCATTCCATTGTGGTTGGAGCAGATATATTGCATGATTTAGTATCTTTCAATTTATTGAGATATTCCATAACCTAACATATGTTCTATCCTGGAAAATGATCCATTTTCATTTGAGAAGAATGTGTATTCTGCTTTTCTTGGGTGAAGTGTTCTTTATATGTCTGTTAGACCTAGTCGGTGTAGAGTATCATTCAAATACGTTATTTTCTTATTTATTTTTTGTTTAGATGTTTTATCCATTATTGAAAGTGATATATGAAATTCTCCCACTATGAATGTGGATTCATTTATTTCTCCCTTCATATCTGTTAGTATTAGCTTCATATATTTTGGGCTTCTAATGTTAGGTGCATATAGATTTATAATTGTTAGGTCTTCTTGTTGAATTGTCCCCTCTATCACTATATAATGACTATCTTTGTCCCTCCTTACTGTTTTTGACTTAAAGCCTATTTTATCTGATAATTGTGTAGCTCCCCAAAATCTCTTTTGGCTATTACTTGTATGGTATATATTTTTCCATCCTTCCTCCTTTAACCTACTTCAATTTTTTAATTTATAATGATTCTCTTGTAAACAGCATATAGTTGGGTCATGTTTTTATCCCTTCTACTAATATCTGTCTTTTGACTGGAGGTTTTAACCAATTGTATTTAAAATCACTACTGATTCTACAGAAATTTCTTTTGATGTTTTGTTATTTAGTCCTTCTAAGTTTTATACCTGTTTTGTCCCTCAATTATTCTGCTAATGCCTACTTTTATATTTATTTGATTTGTTTGTCTTCTACTATATTAAGTCCCTTCTCATTTCTATCTGATTGTTTTTCATATATTTTTCTTGAGGTTACAGTGGGGTAAAAATTCATTATCATAAATATATAACAACATATTTTATTAGATACCAACTTTAATTCTTTGCATACACTTATGCTGTTCCAATACCTTTTCATTCTCCCATTTTTGAATACCTTTTACAAATTACATCTTTGTATATTATATGTCCCAAACCATAGATTTATCCTTATTTTGTATGCCTTTGTGTTTAACACTTGAAGGAAGTAAGAAGTGGAGTTATATACCACATTACAATATGGTAATACTAGGATTTATATTTAACAAAATATTTACCTTTACTGGAGGTTTTTATTTCCCTATTCCACCTTGTAGAACTTTGTAGAGTCTTTTCCTTTCAGTCTGAAGTATTCCCTGTTAGCAGAGCTTGTCACAATGTCTAGTGGTGATGATTCCATCAGCTTTTGCTTATCTGGGAATGTCTTAATCTCTCCCTCATTTTTGAAAAATAGTTTCACCAAATATAAAATTCTTGATTAGCAATTGTTTTCTTTCAGCTTTTTAAGTACTTCAATCCACTGCCTTCTTGACTGTGGTTCCTGATGAGAAATCTGTACTCAGTCTAATTGGGACTCACTTGCAATACATTGTTTTTCTCTTGTGGCTTTCAGAATTCTCTCCTTTTCCTTTGCATTTGACAGCTTGATCAGTATGTGATGGTGCACCTTTCCAAATTTATCCTGTTTTGTGCTATTTGTGTTTCTCTGATATGTGTATTTCATGTCTTTTGCTAAATTTTGGATGTTTTGTCATTATTTCTCTGAATATTCCTTCTGCCCCTTTCTCACTGTCTTCTCCTCCTGGGACTCCCTTTATGTGTATATCGGTAATCTTGGTGGTGTCTCAGAAGTCTGACTCTTTTCACTTTTTACAATTATTCTTTCTTCTACTCAACCTGACTAATTTCCTTAGTTTTGTCTTCAAAGTCAGTGATTATTTCTTCCACCAAACTCCTTTTGGAACTCTCCTAGCAATTTTTCATTTCATTTATTGTGGTCTTCAACTTCAGCAGTTCTGTTAGCTTCCTTTTTAAAAATTTGTTTCTTTTTGATATTCTTGTATTATTCATTCATTGTTTTGTTGATATCCCTTAGTACTTTCTCTGTATTTTCAGTCATCTCTTTTTTTGGATGGGTCATCATTTCCTTTTTATTTCTTTTTCTCTTGTGGTCTTTTGTTGCCATTGTACATTATACTATTTTAAAATGCTAAATCTGGTATTTATTCCCAGAAGTAATCTCTTTCTTGAATGTGAAACCAGCTGGTAACATAACAGATTTTCTTGAGTTCTGGAAACTAATAATACTAAGCAAATGTAAACAAAAAACAGCTTTCACTGTTTTAACAATTTGGCTTCGTTTTGGCTTGTGCTCTCCCTCAGGTGTTCAGTCCTTTTATCTGGAACGTCAGCCCAAGGTGAATGCAAAGTGCAAAGTTCTCTGTGTCTTTTCTGGGCCTATGTCTTTTCCTGGGCTTGCGCTTACTAGTGACCTTAGGAATTCCCCTGTTTACAGGAGTTTGAATGGCCCCTTTACTTCCCAGGAAACAAACCTCCTGACTCTCCCATGTGTTCACATGCAGGTACTAAAGTAAGTCTTTGCCCCAGTCCATCCTCCTCACTTGTTTCTTACCTTGCTTTCATTGTCTCAAGCTGCTTTTGAATGGAGGACAAATAATGGGAGGGAGACACACCAGAGAGAAGTTTACTAAGTCGGTGCTTGCCAGTGAGAACAAGGGTAGGGATCCACAAAGACAGTACTAGCAGGCTGCACACTGCTTTGAGGAGTAGATGAGGTAGGGCCACAAAGGGCATCAGAAGGTTCTTTCAAGGTTCCCCCAGCCTGCATTTACTTGACATGACCCCTTTCCAGCCAATGTAGCCCTTCAGTTATTGTCTGCAGCACTCAGGGAATGTACCATCTTTAAGTGTCACTGGCACCTTTGTTTGTGGTATGTTAGAACAATCACTGCCCTCAAATTTGGCCCCAAGATATGAAAAAACTAAAGCAGTGAACAAGGATTGGACTGTGCTTACCACCATCTTTGGGAAATGGATTTTTATGACCCTTTCTGTTATTAGCAAGCTAAGCCAGGGGCCAGCTCCCCATGCTGTGTTTTGTGAGAGTGGGTGTTGGTCAAGGGCACCTGCTTTATAGAGAGAACAGTTTACTGGTATTTGCCATAATTTACCATCCTCTTCCTCTGTTCTTCCCTCAGTGCTACACAGTGTTCCACTTTTCTCTGGAGACTCAGAATGGTTGATTCTGACAGTTCCTTCCTTTTTAATAGTTCTGATGTAGTGACTGCTTCCTGGACCTTCCTACTCTTCCATCTTCCCACAATCCCTTATACTTATCTTTATTAATAGGTTTTTCTTTCTCTCCATTTCTGTGGACATTGGTATAATTCAGTTAATTCAGGCTGCTTATTATTTTTTTATATTAACATAAGCATTTATTTAATTTTTTGGTTATTTGAATCAAGCTCTTTATTTAAAAATATATTTTTTATTTATTTTTAAAAGATACTTAGATTACATAATATATTGCATTAAAAAATATAAGGTTTTCCCATATGCCCCACTCCCCAGACCTCCCACATTTCCCCAAACTCACTTCTTTCATTAGTGTGATAAATTCATTGCAATTGATGAACACATTTTGGAGCATTGCCACTATGCATGAATTTTAGTCCTTGTAGTTTACACTATCTTCCTCTCAATTCTGTAGGTGATGGCAGGATATATAATGGCCAGTTCAGGCTGTTAAGACAATGGGATGATGATGACCTAGATTCCATGGGGAAATCATCAAGGTAAACTGTATAAATGACAAAATGTGATAAATAGAGAGTGTCTTAGTTTACCCTGCATCTGCTGGTGCAAAGTACCTGAAATATTTGGCTTTTATAATTAGGGGAAATCATACAGTTCCAAGGTGATGAACTGTCCTAATTAAAGCACCATCAGCCATGATTTCTCATCAAAGTCAGTTGCTGGTGATCCTGGCATCCTGCCATGTGGTGAGGCAAGATGACGGGTCTGCCAGTCTCTTTCTACTTTCTTCTTCAGCTTAGCTGTGGCTATCAGACATATGGCTTGTCCTTTGCTGCCCTCCTCTCTCAGCCTTGGCTGCTCAACTTTTTCCCTGAACCAAGCTGTGGGTGATTGGGCATATGGCTCAGCCTTAAGTGACTTCATGGAACCAGCCTCTAGGGGACTTTGTACCTCAGCTTCAGTTGCTAGCGATACTTGAATCCTCTCTCATATGGCAGGATCAAAATGGGAGAACTCTTTGTCTACTCTGTATGTTCTCAGTTTATATAAGACCCAGCAAGAGGACAGTTAAAATGTTAACTCTGGGATTTAACAGGATCCTGATTCACTCCTTCCTGATATGAACTAATCAAGTGATCTAATCAAAGTCCCTTAACTGAATCTCAAATCAAAAGGCCCCACCTACCCTCTTTACAGGTACAGGTATGGGTTAGCTTAAGAACATAAGTATGTGTTTATTTTTTAGTAATATTGAATTAATTGCTAAAACATCTTCTTAAGTATAATAGGAAATTATCTGAATTTTATCTTGTATTGAAGATAGATTATCTTTCCACCAACAAAATAGAAGTTGACATTTCTACATTTCTTTTACTTATTAAAGAGTCAGGAGAAGAAGCATATTGTGATCCACAGTTCATTTTATAATACAGACATCTTAATGTTTTATATACCTTTTTGATGATAAAATATATAAACAAAACTGAGATAGTTTGCATTGTTCAGTTAAACTATTTATGGATATAATAAATTAGCTAAGGAATTTTTGGTTTAATATTTATATTTATGTGTACATGATATTGGGTAAGAGTATTTTGTGATTTTAGAATCCTATAATTTTGTTTTTTTTATTATGCAGTAATACTCTATGTAATATAGAAAAATGAATCATGCTCTTCTTTGCATTATTAATGCTTATGTGTGTATTAGATTTTTTAAAATTTCTCAAAACTGAGGTATGAAAACATAAAATCAAAAATTTATTAAAATTATACAAGGTAGTTTTCAAGGAGTTTGTTTATGGAGCTTATACATATGCCTCTGCTGAGGTGAGCATTTTTCTTGGCATAGGGGCAGGTCCCTTATTCACTCCTCTAGTTCCAAGTACTTAGAAGAGGCTGAGAATCCTGAATTCCTTCTTTCTATGCCAGTCAAGGGGCTGTTCTTTTGTGAGCTGAGATGCCTGTCTTTCTACACACCACTTACTAGACTAGCAAGATTTTGTAACTCCATAATCAAGACCATACCTGCATTGAGTGTGTAGGAATGAGGCTCAGTAAATGATAAAAGAAATGTGACATTTAAAGGCAATCAGCACCTTGAAGGAGAAACCCACTGACTTCTTAAAAAATATTTTTATTTAATTTTAAATGATACTTAGATTATATAAAATGTTACATAAAAATATATGAAGGTTTCCCATATGCCCCACTTCCCAGACCTCCTTTTCTCGACATTAACAAATTCTTTCATTATTGTGGGACATTCATTGCAATTGATGAACACATTTTTGAGCACTGCCACTAAGCATGAATGATACTTTACATTGTAGTTTACAATTTCTCCCACTCAATTCTGTAGGTTATGATAGGATATATAATGGCCCATATCTTTCAATGCATTGTCATTCAGGTCAATTCCAAGTCCTGAAAATGCCCCCATATTACACCTCTTATTTCCTCTCCATGACTTCACCACCTCCAGTAGCCACTGTCTCCACATCAGTGATATAATTTCTTCCATTGCTGGAATCACAATATGTCTATAGTAGAATACCAATAAGTCCACTCTAGACCATATTTTTTCTTGCCAATCCTGAGGATACTGGGATGGTGATGCCCACTCCACCTCTAATTGAGAGGAGGCTTCAATCCCATATGCCTAATGGATGAGAATCTTGCTTGCAGTTGTAGACACTTTCAGTTCCTTGGTGTGGTGGTTGTCAATCCTCACCTCCTTGTTAGTTGTCCTGGGTGAGTCCAATGAACTGGAGAATAGGTTTTGCAACTTCACTGAGGCTCAGGGCCCACCTGGCATATAGATAGCTCAGAGATTTAAGTCTCTTGGATGTATACATACCAACATCAACACCAACTATATGTTTAAATAACAGGGACAGAAGAAGCATGTGTAGAGAAGTCAAACCTGAGTTTACCTCCATCACACTGGGAACACAAACTCCAATGTAGGGCCCACTGGCAAGGCACCAAACTCCAGAGCTATCTGCCATGGCCATAGTACCTGGGTGTCTCTGGGGCCCTCAGGAGTCTCAGTATATGGGGTAGTCTCTACTTTGGCCATCTATGAGTTCCTGCTGAGACATGCTAAAATGTTACCTCTCTGATGACCTCCTGAATCACTTTAAAGTCTCTTAGTCATATAAACTCATTGGTCTTTCCCTTTTCCCCTTTTACTCAAGGTCTTTTTCTCAGTTCCATCACCAGGGTGCTTGTTAGTAATCCCTCAGTGCTAGTGAGGCTAAACCACAGGAATCATGTCCTATGCTGTGAGGAAGGTAATGCATTTATATGCTGAGTTTGGCTGAGGGAGAGCAGATTTGAGCAACAAGGAGGCTCTCAGGAGGTAACTCTTAGGCACCCTACAACAATAGGCTATGTTGCAAATTCAAGAGCAAAAGGCTCATAAGCATAGTCATCAATATCAAGATTCCCTCTTGGACCTTCTTCAGTAGTCATTGCTCCTGTACTTGGGAGACTGTTGCTCCTCCATTAGAGAATACAGCAGGGCTCTCCAGGATGGGAATTCAAAATCTTTCGGTTGTTGTGTAAATCTATACCCACTGTGGAAATGCCCTGTGAACATTTGAGCATAAATATATGCCTTATATGTATGCCCAGGTGAACTTCCTTCCATATATGCCCCATCACTGACACCCCACTCCAATGATCCTCCCCTGCCATAGCTGCAGCTCTTCTGTGATCCAAAACTTCTTCAAAAATGAAGCCAAGAATATTGCCAAATTAATTTAGTAGGGAAATGAAATAATAATGATGCATTTAAACATAAATAAAATGCATAATAATTTAGAAAAATTAAAATAAAGTAAAAAGCAATTGGGTTATTAAAAAAAAGGAAAAATATTTTAATTTTTTTTTGATGTTTTGCTTTTCATCTCTGTAATATATGTTGTCCTGTATGTACAATAGCATTTTCTTCCATTTCTTCCCCAGTGTCATATTTTTTTTATTTTGTCTTAAAAGAAGTTTTAGGCCACAGGAAAGTTACATACAGAATATAGGGGACTCCTGTATACCCAACATCCTCCCCTTTTCCCCCTTCCTCATTAATAACCTTTTTACATGTGGATGGTACATTTGTTACAACTGATGTACAAATAATGAAACTTAGCTACTAACCATGGTCAATGGTTAACATTATGGTTTACATTTTAAACCATACACTTTTATAAATTTTTGAAGAACTTTAACATGGACTGTAACCATCATTGCAAAATCATGCAGAACATTTCCATTGTCCCCTAAATACCCCCTCTTCCATGTAGTCTATTCCTCCCTCCCTCGGGGCCCTCAGCAGCCAACAGGCTTCACTCCTTGTAGGACAAGATGCATAGATACTTGCTACAATGCTAAGGTCTTGACACACTGGTTTGTCTTCCCCTATTAGGAATATCCCTTGCTCTTGAGAGACTCCCGCCTGTCTGTTTCTGAACAAATCGGTCCTCCCAAAGATGGGAGTCCAACACCTTCCCGCTCCTTATGTGCTTCTCCATCTACTGATACAATACATTATGACAGAATGATCACTCACATACTCTCTAGAAGCCTGCTCCAGGTGTGCCGTGTCCTGAATGCCCATCCATCCAACACCCTAAACCAGTAACCCTTCCTTGTCATATGGCCAAAAGAGTTTTCTCAACATTGTAGTTTCACCCACATACCCACCAATCCCCAGTGTTCACCTGGTCACTCTCCCAAACCTCCCCTCAGTACCCTGGACCTTCCAACTCACCCTTTCCAATCTACCCACCTGTCAAAACTGCCCCTCCCAACCCAATAATAACACTACCCTCCTGTCATATCCCTTCAATACATGACTACACACTTTCACCTTGCCATAAATTATGTCCGTATAGCTGTTGGCTCACAACCTTCATCTCCCTTTGTATTCCTTGTAAACCTGTCTTCCAGAAAATAGCTCTCTGAGTCTACTCAATTTGCTTAATCCATATCAGCGAAGTCATGTACTGTTCACCCTTCAATGCCTGGCTTGCTTCACTCAACATAAGGTCTTCAAGATTTATCCATGTTATCCCATGTGTTAGCACTTTATTCCTTCTAAAAGCGGAGTAATATTCCATTGTATGTATTTACCATATTTTTTTATCCATTCATCTGCTGATGGACACCTGGGTTGACTCCAACTTTTGGCAATAGTGAATAATGCTGGTATGCACATTGGTGTGCATATATCTGTCCATGTCTTTGCTTTCAATTCTTCTGGGTATATACCCAGCAGTGGAATTTCTGGATCATTTGAAAGTTCTATAGTTAGTTTTTTGAGGATCCACCAAATTTTCTTCTACAATAGATGGACCATTCTACATTCCCACTAGCAGTGGATGATGGTTCCCATTCCTCCACGTCTTCTCCAACACTTATAATATTCTGTTTATTCAATAGCTGCCATTCTAATCGGTATAAGATAGTATATAATTGTACTTTTGATTTGCATTTCCTTAATAGATAGTGATGTTGAGCATCTTTTCATGTGCTTTTTAGTCATTTGTATTTCTTCCTTCAAAAAGTGTCTTTTCAGGTTGTTTGCCCATTTTTAAAATGGGTTGTTTGTTTTTTTTATTTTCAAGGTGTAGGATTTCTTTATATATGCAGGATATTAGGCTCTTATCAGAATATGATTGCCATATATTTTCTCCCATTTGGTAGGCTGCATTTTTCTTTCTTGCTAATGTCCTTTGAGGTGCAAACATTTTTAATTTTGAGGAGATCCCATTTATCTAGTTTTTCTTTTGCTGCTTGGGCTTTGGGTGTGAAGTTCATGAAACCATTTCCTATTACAAGGTCCTTTAGATGCATCCCTACATTATCTTCCAAGGTCTTTATGATCTTGGATCTTATATTTAGATATTTAATCCATCTTGAGTTGATTTTTGTATAAGGTGTGAGATAGTGTTCCTCTCTCATTCTTCTGGATGTGGCTATCCAGTTATCTAAGCACAATTTGTTGAAGAGGCCATTATTTCCCAGTTCAGTGGGCTTAGTGGTCTTGTCAAATATCAGATGACCATATATTTGAGGATGTATATCAGAAATCTCAATTCAGTTCCATTGGTTGGTATGTCCATCCTTGTGCCAATACCATGCAGTTTTGAACTCTGTAGCTTTGTAGTATGTTTTTAAGTCAGGTAGTGTGATTCCTCTAATTTCATTTCTCTTTAAAAATATGTTTTTGGCTTTTCAGGGTCTCTTACCCTTCCAAATATATTTTGTAGTTAGTTTTTTTCAATTCACTAAAAAATGCTGTGTTGACTTTTTTGGGATTTCATTAAATCTGTAGATTAGTTTGGATAGGATAGACATCTTAATGATGATTAGTCTCCCTATCCAAGAACAGGGAATATCTTCCATTTATTTAAGTCTTCTTTGATTTCCTTTATGCTGTTGTATGGTTTTCTGTATATAACGCCTTTATCTTTAGTTAAATTTACTCCTAGGTACATGATTCTATAGTTATTACCGCAAATGGTATTGTTTTCTAGATTTCCTCCTCAGGTTGCTCATTATTGGTGCACAGAAATGTTACTGATTTTTTTTATTGTTGGTAAAAATCAAAATTTTTCACTATACATACCAATATTTGTAAAATGATATATAAATACATATGCATATATGTGCATTTTCTTACATAAATGTTATTTTATATATAAATATATATATATTTTAAAGGTGCTTAGATTACCTAATTATTACTCAGAAATTATAGGGATTCCCATGTTCCCCACCTCCCACACCTCCCACAACATCCCACACCAACATCATTCATCAGTGTGGCACATGACCCGCAATGGATATACACATCCTGGGGACTTGCCTTCAAGCATAGACCACATTTCACATCATAGACCACCCTCTCTCCCATACAGTTCTGCATGGTATATGCTGATGCAAAATGGCCTACAAATGTCGACGCAACGCCACTCATGACAACACCCAAGTCCCAGAAAGCCCCTGTATTTCAACTGCCCCTCCCCTCCCTGCCCTGAAAATGTCCAGTGGCCATCATCCGCACCTCACTGTTAGAATTTCTTCCATTGCTTGAATCACAATATACAACAGAACACCACCAAGTCCATTCTAGTCCATAGCTCCTCCCCCAATCCTGGGGAGTTTGAGATGGTGATGTCCACTCCAACTCCAAGTGAGGGAGGGTTTATATCCCATGGATACGGTGGGTGCAATTATCCTTCCTGCAGCTGCAGGCCCTCTCCATTCCCTGGGATGGCCGTTGCCCATAGTCATCTCCTTGCCAGGTGACTTGGATGAGTCCATTGAGCTATAGGGTAGGGGTTGCAGCTTTACCGAGATTGCAGACACAGCTGGCACATAGGTAGCCCAGAGGTTCCTGTCTCTGGAAGTACACCTAAAAACTCAAGCATCACATATAGGTTTGAATAGAAGGGACTGATGGACCATGTGCAGGGAGGACTTATTTGAGTCTGACTCTGTCACTCTCAGGAGCACAGATACCAAAGAGGAGCCCACTAATAAGACATCAGTCTCTGGGGATATCCCCACTTATATAGGACATGGGTGTCTCCAGAGCCCTCAGGAGCCCCTCTGTGTGGGGTGATATCCATTTTGGTGTTCTATGAGATCCTACTGAGGTGTGCATAAGCATTACCTCTGGGATGACCTCTCAACTCTATTTGAAGTCTCTTAGCCACATGAACTCATTTCTCTTTACTCTTTCCCCCCTTTATTCAAGGTCTTTTTCCAATCATGTTGCCAGTTGGCACTTGGTATTAATCCCTCATTGCTAGGGATGCTCATCCCCAGGAGTCATGTCCCATGTTGGGGGGAAGGTAATGCATTCATATGCTGAGATTGGCTTAGGGAGAGGCCACATTTGCGCAACAAGGAGGCTCTCAGATGGCAACCCTTAGACACTCCATAAAAATAGCCTAAGATTCAATTACAAGAGCAAAGAACCATAAGGCTAGTCCTCAATAACAAGAACCCATCAGTAGGCCATCCTCTTTTACCAGACACTGCCTCTGCACTTGGGGGACTGCTGCAACTACCTTGGAGAATGTGGCAGAGTTCTCCAGGCTGGGAATACAAATTCCCTCATTTATTGAGTGATTGTCTGCCCTCTGTGACCATGCCCCATCCCTTGATCATTTGAACAATTTTATATATCTTTCATGTATATTTAGATGAACTTACTCCCATGAATCCCCCATCCCAGACACCCCTCACCAATGAACTTCTGCAGCCCTCATTGTAACCCTTCTGTGATCCAAACCTTCCCTGAACATGAAGCCCATATAATAATGAAATACAATTATTAGGAAAAAGAAATAATAATGATAAGCTTAAATGCAAGAGATAAGTACAAGGAGAAATGCTACTGATTTTTGAACAATGATCTTATGGCATGCGAATTTACTGAACTCATTTATAAGTTCTGGAAACTTTGAGATTTCTCAGAGCTTTCTATGTACTGGATCATGTGTGCAAACAGTGAAATTTTCACTTCTTCCTTTCCAATTTTGATTCCATTTATATCTTTTTCTTGCCTTAATGCTCTGGTGAGTACTTCTAACACAATGTTAAATAGGAGTGGTGATAGTGAGCATCCTTGTCGTGTTCCCAAACTTAGCGGGAAAGCTTTTAGGATTTCACCATTGAAGATGATGTTAGCTGTGGGTTTTTCATATATACCCCTTATCATGTTCAGAATGTTTTCTTCTATGCCTATCTTTTGCTGTTTTTTTAATCAGAAAATGGTGCTGTATTTTGTCAAATGGTTTTTCTGTGTCTATAAAAATGATTGCGTGATTCTTTCTTTCAATCTGTTTATGTGGTGTATTACATTGGTTGATTTTCTTATGTTGAACCATCTTTGCATACCCAATGAAACCCACTGGTCATGGTTTATAATTCATTTGATATGTTGTTGAATGTGATTCGCTAGTATTTTGTTGAGGATTTTAGCATCTGCTTTCATTAGAGAGATTGGTCTGTAATTTTCCTTTCTGGTGGCTTCTTTGTTCAGCTTTGGTATTAGGTTAATGTTGGCATCATAAAAAGAGTTAGGCAATGTTCATTCTACTTCTTTTTTTTTTGGAAGAGCTTAAGCAGCATTGTTGTCAGTTCTTTCTGGAATGTTTGGGAGAATTCACCTGTCTGGTCCTGAGCACTTGTTAGTTTTGAGGTTTTTGATGACTGAGTCTATCTCTTTACTTGTAATTGGACTGTGGAGTTTATCAATTCCTTCTTTCATCAGTGTAGGCTGTTTGTGAGTTTCTAGGAATTTTTCTATTTCTTCTAAATTATCCTTCTTGTTGGGATGTAATTTTTCAAAGTATCCTCTTATGATACTCTTTCTACGGGGTCAGTGGTGATATTCCATTTCTCATTTCTTATTTTGTGTCTTTGCATCTTCTCTCTTTTTTTCTTTGTTAGTCTGGCTGAGGGTTTGTCAATTTTATTGATATTCTTGAAGAACCAGCTTTCAGGGTTTTTTATTTTCTAGTGCATTCTTATTTTCCATTTCATTTAGTTCTGCTCTAATCTTTGCTGTTTACATCTTGCTACTTCCTTTCGGGTTAGTTTGTTGTTTTTCTAATTCTCTCAGGTGTGTAGTTAGGTCTTTGATTTTAGCTCTCTCTTCTTTTTTGATATATGTATTTATGGCTATGAATTTCCCTCTCAGTACAGCTCTTGCTACATCCCCTAAGTTTTGATGTGTTTTGTTGTCGTTTTCTTTTGTTTCAAGGTAGTTAGTGATTTCTTTTGAGATTTCCTCTTTGACATATTTTGTCTAAAAGTATGTTGTTTAACTTCCATATCTTTGTGCCTAACCTGGTTCTCTGTCCCTTACTGATTTCCAATTTCATTCCATTGTGGTCAGAGAAATTACTTTGTATAATCTCAATCTTTCTAAATTCATTGAGATTTTTTTCTGTGGCCTAGCACGTGGTTTGTATTGGGGTATAATTCATGTGCACTAGAGAAGAATGGCGCATCCTGCTGTATTTAGGTGTAGTGTTCTGTATGTGTCTACTATGTCCAGATCTTCAAATGTGTTAACCAAAGTCTTTGTTTCACTATCAATTCTTTTTTCTGTCTATGGTGCTAATGGTGTATTAAAGTCCCCCACTATAATTGTAGAGACATCTATTTCTCCACTTGATTTTTCCCATGTTTCCCTCTTGTATTTTGAGGCATTCCTGTTTGTAGCATAAATGTTTATGTTTGTTCTTTCTTCTTGAAAGATTACCCTTTTCACTAATATACAGTGTCCATCTTTGTCTCTTACAATAGTTTTGCATTTAAAATCTCTCTGTCTACTATTATTTTAGCTACTTCTGCCCTTTTTTGGTTATTATTTTACTGTAAGACTGTTTTCCAACCATTCACTTTCAGCCTCCATGAATCCCTGGTTATAAGGTAGGTTTCTTGTAGACAACATATAAATGGGTCATATTTCCTAATACATTCTGCAAATCTGTGTCTCTTGACTGGTAAGTTTAATCCATTAACATTCAGTGTTTTTTCTCTCAAGGAATTACATTAGTCATATTTTTTGGGGTTTATGTATGTTTTATGTTGTTTTTATTTTTGTTTTTCTTTTTTTAGTTTTAGACTCTTCTCCACCTCTCTCTCTCCTGTTTTTACCTTTCAGCCTGCAGAACTCCCTCTAGTATTTCTTGAATGGGTGGTTTCTTATTGACATACTCTCTTAATTTCTGGTTATCTGTGAATGTTTTGAACATGCCATCATTTTTGAAATGCCACCTTTGCTGGATAGAGAATTCTTGGCTGGACATTGTTTTCTTTTAGTAACTTAACTATGTCATACCACTGCCTTCTTGCCTCCATGGTTTCCGATGAGAAACCAGCACTTAATCTTATATAGCTCCCATTGTATGTAATGGTTCTCTTTTCTGTTGCTGCTTTCAGTATTTTCTCTTTGTCTTAAGCATTGGACAATTTGACAAGTATATGTCTTGGAGTAGGCCTGTTGGGATTTATACTGTTAGGGGTGCGCTGCACTTCCTGGACATGTACATCCATCTCCCTCAATAGGGTTGGAAAGTTTTCAGCCATTATTTCCTCCAGGATTCCTTCTGTCCCTTTTCTCTTCTCTTCTCCCTCTCAGATGCCTGTAATGTGTATGTTTGTGTGTTTTGTGTTGCCATTCAAATCCCTAAATTCCTGCTAGATTTTTTCTATCTTTTTATCTATCTCTTCTACTATCTGTTTGATTTCAGATTCACTGTCTTCCACATCACTAATTCGTTCCTCTGCCTGTTCAAATCTACTGTTATGTGCTTCCAGTGTCTTTTTGATCTCTTGGATTGTACCATTCATCACCATCATATCCATTATCTTTTTATGTATGTTTACAATTTGTTCATTATGTTCTCTTTGTGTCTTCTTAATGTCCTTAATATCTTCCTTCAATTCATTAAATTGGTCCATGGTATTTGTTTGGATCGCTTTGATTAGTTTGTTCAGTATTCTGCACCTGTTTCAAGTTCTTAATTTGTTCATTGGATTGAACCATGTCTTCCTGTTTCTTAGTATTTTTTTTAATTTTTTGTTTCCCTCTGGTCATCCTTTTATCTTGATGGGTTTATTCAGTTGATTAGCTTCTCTCTTTACTCTATGGTTTTATTTAATTGCTGTTTTTTTGTGTATAAGTTTTCTCTTTGACACTTTCTTCTTATTCTGCTTTGTTGCTGTTTTCTATATTCCCTTGGAGGAAAAAATTAGGGCCAGGGAACGTGAAAGAGGTAAGTAAAGTAAAAGGATAGTAGTAATAATAATAGTAATTGTTAGAAGAGGAACCATTAAAAACCTTGGAAAATGAATATTTAATTCATATAAGCAGGGTAGAGTACTATAGGAGTAGAAAAGTGGAGTACCAAAAATGAAATGAGAAAACAAATAGCAAAAAATATATAGACTGAATTTAAAGGCCAGTATGATGAGGAGAGAGGGAAAGAGAAAAGAAAAGACAAAAAGAGAGAGGACCAAGATGGCGTCGATCTAGGTGGGTACTCACAATCCAGATCTCCAGGGACGGCCAACTGCGGACACCGTCCTGCCCGAGGGTCTGTGCTGTGGGCGCACAGAGGGAGAATCTTGGATCATCTAGCAGTGGGCAAATCGACAGCATGGAGTGATCGGTGGAGATTCGTGAATTCTGAGCCTACCTGTGGTGGTCAATACAAATGGCTGAGCCCCGCCTGCACAGAAAATGGCTAGCTAGAGCTGCAGATCCTACATCTGCAACTCCTGCTGCCTGCTGGCTTGTGGGAGCATACTCTGAGGGAGGGAGGCCATGGACAGAAGGTGGAGAGGGGTTTAACTTTTGTTGGCTTGGCTGCCTGGACCACCTCATAGCTTTAGGGAGGAGATAAGCTGGCTCAAAACAGTTCCAGGCTGAGGGAGGGGCAAAACTCCTAAGCAAACTTGTTTTACCCAGCTGCCCACTGATACTAAGGCTTGGCCCCAGAGGGGCGGAGTCAGCCAATTTTACCGCTCTGCACTGATAAGCATCAAAACTTCAGCACTCCTGGAGAGGTAAGGAAGTGAGTAGGGCTTGATTAGTTTCCATGACCCTATTTAGGGTCCCATCAGTGAAGGGGGTGATCTAGCAGAGGACTCCTTTGGATCTCTTATACCCCCCCCCAAAAAAAAAGAAAGAAAAAAAAAAGACAGTCACTTTAAAATAATGAATTCCTGTTCTTAATTTAGTATACTACCAAAAATCTGCCTTAATACCTACATATAGAACCCTGAAGGGTAATTGATAAACACAAGCAGGCTGAGAAGATCCACAAGTACACCAGAAGGAACACTTCCTCCTTAGCTTTGTTTGACTGCTTGATGGTGTGATTGTTTGGCTTTTCTCTGTTTATTTGTTGTCTCTTGCTTTTCTTTCCTCTTTCCTCCCCCTTCTTTTTTCTTTCATTTTTTAAAATCAAGTGCTGCTAGCTTGTCTCTTCTTTGCTGTGCTTCTTCCTCAGTGATTTCCCATTCTCTGCCTTTACTGATATTGCATCACAAGTTATCTCTTATCCTTCTCTCATCTCTCTGCCTTCTGCTTTCTGTGGTGGTTCTTAGACACCATGCTTTTTCATTAGCCCACAACCTAAGGGTGTCAACCTCTATTCTATCTATTTTGTTTGATTCTTTTTTTAATTAATATTAGCCTTTTCCTTTTAGCCCTTTCTTTACTCTTTCTCTACCTCCTCATCATTCTAGCTTTCTAAATCATTATATATATATTCCTCTATTTGGTTTCCCAGCCCTTTGTAGGTGCTCCATTTTTTTTCATATTACTGTACACTGCATACACAAGTTAAATATTCATTTCACTAAGTCCTATTTGGCCTCTCTACTAACTTTCATTACTATTACTATTATCCTTCTTCCATACTCACATCTTTCAATTCCTCTGCCACTAATCTTTTCCCTTCAAGGTAACATAGAAAGAAGCAAGGAAACAAAATAAGAAGAAAAAGTGTCAAAGAGAAAACTTAACACACACACAGAATCACCAACTAAATAAAACACTAGAGGAGAGAGAAGCTAATCAACTGAATAAACCCAGCAGAATAAAATGATGACTAGAGGGCAATAAAAAATTACAAACCACACTGAGAAACAAGAAGACATGGAACACTCCAATGAACAAACTAAAATCCAGGAATATATACAGAACATTGAACAACTCATCAAAGATTCCCAAACAAATATCATGAACCATCTTAATGAAGTGAAGGAAAAGATTAAGGATATGAAGAAGACACTGAGAGAACATACTGAAGAAAATGTACAGATACACAAAAAGATAACGGATATGATGGTGATCAATGGCACAACCCAAGAAATAAAAAACATGCTGGAGTCACATAACAGCATATTTGAACAGTCAGAAGAAAGAATTAGTGATGTGGAAGAAAATACAACTGAAATCAAACAGAGAGTAGAACAGATAGACAAAAAATAAAAAAAATCCAGCTGGGAATCAGGGATTTAACTGACAACACAAAAAGTGCAAACATACCCATCATGGGCATCCCAGAGGGAGAAGAGAAGGGAAAGGGAACAGAAGGAATGTTGAAGGAAATAATGGCTGTAAACTTCCCAACCCTATTGAGAGAAATGGATGTACAGATCCAGGAAGCAAAGTGCACTCCAAATAATATAAATCCCAACAGGCCAACTCCAAGACATTTAATTGTCAAAATGTCCAATGCTCAAGGCAAAGAGAAAATACTCAAGGTAGCAAGAGAAAAGAAAACCATCACATACAAGGAAAGCACAATAAGATTAAGTGCTGATTTCTCAGCTGAAACCATGGAGGAAAGAAGACAGTGGTATGACATAGCCAAAGTACTAAAAGAAAATACTTCCAACCACAAATTCTCTATCCAGCAAAACTGGCATTCAAAATGTTGGAGAGCCCAAAATATTCACAAATAAGCAGAAATTAAGAGAGTATGTCAATAAGAAACCAGCACTTCAAGAAATACTAAAGGAAGTTCTACAAATTGAAAGGAAAAATCAAGGGAGAGAGAGTTGGAGGAGAGTTTAAAAACATCTAAAAAGAAAAAAAACCGAAACAAAACAATACATGACATACAATAATCCAGAGATAATATGGCTGTAGTAAGAAATTCATTGTGAGTAATAACATTGAATGTTAATGGTTTAAATTCACCACTCAAGAGACACAGATTGGCAGAATGGATAAAGAAACATGATCCATCTATATGCTGTCTACAAGAAACCCACCTTCGATCCAGGGATTCAAGAAAGCTGAAAGTAAATGGCTGGAAAACCATTTTACAAGCTAACAATAGCCAAAAAGGGGCAGGAGTAGCTATACTAATATCAGGCAAAATAGACTTTAAATGCAAAACTATTGTAAGAGACAAAGATGGACACTATATATTAATAAAAGGGGTAATCTCTCAAGAAGACAGAACAATGATAAATATTTACGCACCTAATCGGAGTTCCTCAAAATATGTGAGGCAAACACTGGAAAAGCTAAGTGGAGAAATAAATGCCTCTATAATTATAACAGGGGACTTTAATACACCATTATAATCTTTAGACAGAACATCCAGACAGAGAATCAATAAAGAAAAAAAGACTCTCAAAAATACATTGGAGGACCTGGACTTAATAGACATATACAGAACATTACACCCAAATACAGCAGGATTTACATTCTTCTCGAATGCACATAGATCTTACTCCAAGATAGACCACATGCTAGGCCACAGAACAACTATCTATGAATTCAGAAAGATTGAGATTATACAAAGTAATTTCTCTGATCACAATGGAATGAAATTGGAAATCACTAAGGGCCAGAGAAAAAGGTTAGGCACAAGGATATTGAAGTTAAACAACACATTCTTAGACAAACAGTGGGTCAAGGAGGAAATCTCAAAAGAAATCAGTAACTACCTGGAAACTAATGAAAATGGCAACACAACAT